>JADRCC010235143.1:0-18894 GCA_019843855.1 Hylomyscus alleni
TACCATGCAGTTTTTATCACAATTGCTCTATAGTACAGCTTAAGGTCCGGGATGGTGATTCCTCCAGAGGTTCCTTTATTGCTGAGAATAGTTTTTGCTATCCTGTGTTTTTTGTTGTTCCAGATGAATTTGCAGATTGCTCTTTCTAAGTCTGTGAAGAATTGAGTTGGAATTTTGATGGGGATTGCGTTGAATCTGTAGATTGCCTTCGGTAGGATGGCCATTTTTACTATATTAATCCTGCCAATCCACAAGCATGGGAGATCTTTCCATCTTCTGAAATCTTCAATTTCCTTCTTCAGAGACTTGAAATTCTTGTCAAACAGATCTTTTACTTGCTTAGTTAGAGTTACACCAAGGTATTTTATATTGTTTGTAACTATTGTGAAGGGTGTTGTTTCCCTAATTTCTTTCTCTGCCTGTTTATCCTTTGTGTAGATGAAGGCCTCTGATTTGCTTGAGTTAATTTTATATCCAGCTACTTTGCTGAAGTTGTTTATCAGGTTTAGGAGCTCTCTGGTGGAATTTTTGGGGTCGTTTAAGTATACTATCATATCATCAGCAAATAGTGATAATTTGACTTCTTCCTTTCCAATTTGTAGCCCTTTGATCTCCTTTTGTTGTCTAATTGCTCTGGCTAGGACTTCAAGTACAATATTGAAGGATTATAGGATTGGTAAAGATCTTTTCTCAATCTGTTGGTTGCTGTTTTTTCCTACAATCTTTCAGGACCAAAAGGTATAAGAAAAGTTTTATAGTGTTGAATTAGGCAGTGAGTTCTTAGAAATAGTGGCTGAAATATGAAAAAAGACTTCATCAAAGTTTAAAAACGTATGTTTTGTGAATTTTCTTCTCAAAAACCAACAGCAAAAAACCATCCACAAAAAAAGATGAGCTGTAACCAAAACAAAACCAAACACTCTTGTTTCATATCCAGCTGTTTTTATTCTCAAGTATGTAAATCCTTCAGATATAAAATTTAAGAAAACAAAATTCTCAAAAGATGTGCTCAGTTATTTCATCACAGAAAATGCACAGATAGTAAGTGAAAACATGAAAATAAATCCAAGACTATTTGCCATTTAAGAACTTCAAACTAAAAGTGCAATCATACACAGTTATATACCAATAAAAGTTGCTAAAAGGCTCGAAGAGATGGCTCAGGAGTTAAGAGTACTGCCTGGCTTTCCAAAGAACCTGGGTTCAGTTCCCAGAGTCTATAGGATGGCTCAAAAATGTCTATAATTCCAATCCCAGAAGATACAATGCCCTCTTCTGACTTTCTCTCGTACCAGGCATGTATATGATACCAATACACACGTGCAAGCGAAGTACTACACATTCAACAGATAAATCTAAGAATTAAGATTTTCATAGGAGAAGATCTACCTACTCTTACGGCAACTTGAGATGCCAAGGAGGCCTCCCCTTTTCTGAAGAGAAAGGGAAGAGGAGTGGATGGGGGTCAGGGAGGCGAGGTGGGGGAAGACTGAGAGGAGAGGAGAAAGCAAACTGAGACTGAGATGTAAAATAGACTAATCTTTTTAAAAAAATTTGATTTCAAAAATAAAAAATTAAGATTTTCAAACAGGAATGATTAAAATGGCCAGCCATATATTCCCACACTGAAAGATCCAAGCATCACACTCGTTGGTGCTTACCTGAGATATCAGACTTGTCCACGGACATTCATAGCAGCTTTATTTATAGGTGACCCCAAACAAAGACAACCCAAATGGCATCAAAAAATACACAGATAAAAATGACAATATATAGCCACAGGGGAATGCTCTCAACATTTAAAAAAGAATGAAGAACTGATACAAACACTGAGGAGCAGATGTATGAATTCAAAATTAATAGCACCAAGTGGAGGAAGATGAACTGAAAAAAAAAAAAAACCCTGGACATGTTATGCTATTCCATTCACATGAACTGTATGAGTCATACGTGGCAGTGCACTCCTTCAGTCTTGGGACTCGGGAGTCAGAGGCAGGAGGAGCTCTGGAAGGTGGAGGGCAGCCTGGTCTGTGTAGTGAGTTCCAGGCCAGCCAGAACTATAAAGTGAGATTCTGTCTTAAAAACAAAACGATAACCTCTACGAAATGCAAACTGAAAGCAGACCAGTGTTTGTTCAAGGGAGGAGGCATTGGAAAGGGGCAGAAGCAATGGATACGTTCATCACCTTGACTGTGGTGATATGATCATTACAGGAAACCACAGAAATTGCTTATAAATTTGGATTATTGCAAATTCATTACACACAAAACTGCCAATATCTCATCTTCTCAAGTATGTATCTAACACACACATATGCATAGAAATATGTATATAAATATAAATATACATATACGTGTGTGTGTATATATGTGTGTGTGTGTGTGTGTATGAAAATACTGTTTTAAAGTTACAACACTGTTCTTTGGTAGAGTAAAAACAAAGAAATAACTGATATAAGAATTGATCACAGGAGCTGGAGAGATAGCTCATGGCTAAGAGTACTGGTTTTTCTTCCAGAGGACCTGAACTCAATTCTTCACATTTACACAGTAGCTTACAACCATCTGCAATTCCAGTTCCAGAGAATCTGATGTCCTCTTCTGATCTCCAGTGGCACCAGACACTCGTGTGGTACACAGAAATACAAGTAGGCAAACTACCCATAAACTTACAATAAAACTAAAATTAAAAATATGTGTGTAAATGGTACAATCTGGAGATGGACTCTAGTCCTAAAGATCAAACCGTGGCTTTTTAGAGATTACGAGTTCCTGCTTGCAGTGTAGCTTTTCCAGTTCTGTCTCTTTGCACGTTATTTCTCGGACACGCTTCGCCTTTGAGCCCTCTGCGTGCACTTGAGAAGGTTTTCTACCTTCTGTCTTTCATGCAGCAACAGAAGGCATACTGAGGTAGAGGAGACTGAGGACAAAGCATCCCCCAGGTCAGGCAAGAGGCATCCTTTAAAGCAGAAAAGGGAAGAAGGACTGCAGGTTGGTTGGGAGGCTTGGGAGGGGCAAGGCCAGTGTATATGGATAAACCATTGAACTCCTAACTTTTGCTACAAAGGTATTAAACAGTTGGACCCCAGTGCTTGCTTCTCTGGTCCTTGTCTCTGTTGAGATGAACTGCAGCTAGCAGATAACTGACAGCGGTCAAGGCCACCATGCTTTCCACGCAGGTAATAGAGAATATCTTAAATTTCAGAGCGACAGTCAAAGGTCTTTTCATTGGTCTTCTCCAGAGTCTTTAGAGTCACTGAATTCGCAACAGATTTGCCTTCTTCTGACATATGCTGAATGCAGTTAAAATGCAGTTTTCAGCGAACACAACTCCCTGTTGAAGGTATGCACAGCTGCCTGATGAATGCATCTGTAAAGAAATGCCCCTGATCTTAAAGCTGCAGGCGGAAAGAAAAAAAAGAAAACAGGACACATATCATCATTATGTTAGAAACCAACCATGTCTCAAAGCTTGAAATCAGCAGCATTGTGAAAGAAAATGCCAGCAAGGTATGAAGGGGCAGATGACAAACCCTCCTGTGATTTTAGTGTATTTCCCACTCCTCATTCTGACAAGAGGATACAAGTGGAATATGACAGGGACTTCAAAGCAGGAATAGAACACTCAAAACGGCCACCAAGAGGAGGAGTAGACTTACAATTGAAAACTCAAAGGAGTTCCATTCTCCCATAGCCATGGGTGGTTGGGATTCGTCCTATGCAATCCCATCCAGAATGGGGAGTTGGAATGGGAAGTTGCTTGTAAGATGAAGGTCTGTGGAAAGACACCACTCTTGAGTTTTAGATTCATCAATCTAAACAGCAAAAAGATCTTCAACATCCCTTGGCGCTTTAATGAAAATGTTTACAAAGGTCTATGGAGACTTCACATACTATATGCCCAAGACCAAGTATGCAGTCTTCTTGTAAAACAGCTATCTCTCTCTCAAACAAGTGCTCCTCCCTGTGGTGGTTTGAATAAAAGTAGCCCTCATAGTCTGACAGGGAGTGGCATAATTGGATGTGTGCCCTGTTGGGAGAAGTGTGTCACTGGGGTGGGCTTTGAGGTTTGAGAAGCTCAAGTCAAGACCAGTGTCACTCTTCCTGCCATCTGCATATCCCGACACAGAATTCTCAATTCCTTTCAAGCATCAAAACATGCTTCCCACATGCTGACAAAGGACTAGTCCTCTGAATTGTTAGCTAGCTCATAATAAATGTTTTCCTTTATAAGAGTTGCCATAGTCATGACATTTATTCACAGAAAACAAAACAAAACAAAAAAATAACAACAAAAACCTGAATAAGACACTCCCCCAAACTCCTAAGCCTTCATTTTCTTTCACCATAATCCATCACCATTGCCCCAAATAACTCACCAGATCATCTGTGTTATTAATTTGTAGTAACTGGGCATCCAAAGATTGGCAGTTCTCCCGGCTTTTTTCCCAGTTAAAGGGCCCACGGAAGACATAACAGTTTTCTTTATGCCAGAGCCAGTCTTGTGGACAAGGACCTAGGAAGGGTTAGCATAGAATGGATGAGTTCTGAGTAAAAGCATTTCTTCAATACTTCCTTAGAAAGATACCCAGATTCTATAGACACCGGAATGGCCAGAGTCTTTACTTCCCATATATGTATGTACTTCCCATATAAATATATGTTTGACACGAGTTGAAAGTCTATTTGTCTAAAACTCAATGTTTAGTTTTGCAAATTTGAATTATCATATTAATACAGAAAATACATTTATTTATTTATTTATTTATTTATTTATTTATTTATTTATTTATTCAATTTATCTCTTCCTGTAGCTATGCCTAAAACTTGCAATGTAGACCAGATTGGATTTGAACTCAGAGACCTATCTGCCTTTGTCTTCCCAGTTAGTATAAAGGATATACCCTTTAAATCTGAGCCTGAAAAGACTATAATCTAAGTAACTTAACATCTAACCACTCATCATCATTACTGTTAAACTCTATCCTGCTTTTAATATTTTTGTCTATATAATGAAGAAATGGCCACCTATATCATTTTATATATGTATTATAAGAACTGCACATTTAAACTTTTAGTCACAAAAGCAAAATTGCTAATCCTGAGAATAGAGTCCTCATTCCTTCCAGGGAATGGACATGGTAGTAAAAGAGACTCCATCACATCTACCTCTGTACTTAGAAGCACATACCTCATTGATTACACTGCAGAAAAGATCAATATTGCAGAAATGTAGTAACAATCTCTAGTAGTACAAAGGTTGTCAGCACAATCTGTTCTTTCTCTGCTACCTAGATTCTTAATCCTATTAGACATATGAAACTGTCAAGACTCCTAAATAAACCACTTTCCAGACCTCCCTGATTTTGTTCATTCAGTCTGAAGTATCCACCTAAGTCTTCAGTGAGATGACCACCACTGCTTGTACTTAGACCCATGAAGCGCCCATTTAGGAAAACAGGGTCAGAATGAAGCTACTGCAGGACCCCAAAGAAAGGGAGGCCAGTGACCAAGACATGTTTGGAAGGATACAATAACATATCTGTTGTAAGAGGTGACAATGGGACAAAATGATGCTTCAGTCAAAACCTCAAAGCTAGAATTTGAAAGAAAGAAGGGAGAAAACTTTATGGCCATAAGAAGCAGAGCTCCAAGAATTCCAATGATTATCAGGCCTCTCATGGGCTAGGGTGGAAATGGCACTCACAGAGAGACTGTGTAGAGCATTCTGAATGCTTGTCATTTGTGAGGTGTGGTGGATTTGTCAAACCTAATTGAGACTGGGCTGAACACCCACCGGTCCTCTCCTGTACCTGAAGAGTTTGCAGCTCTTTGCAGGGCTTCTTGGAGGTTCTGATTCTTCTGCAGAAGCTCCTCCTGCTCTTTGGATTTCTTGTTCAGCTTCCAGGTGAGGGTGTCTATCTTTCCCTTGAGTTCCCTCTGGGACTCCTCTACAGTGTGAGCAAAGTGGGAAAAAGTCTTTAAGAAGAGTTACATTAATATTTCAGTTTTCACCATAGCACAAATATACCTGTAATTTTAGAGAAGCAAGCTTCATCAAGAAGACAAACATAAGCCTAGTATGGTAGCTCTTGTGTATAATCTCAGCACTCAAAAGACTTAGGCCAGAGGATTTCCATGAGTTCAAAACCAATCTGATCTAAATGATTCCCAGGTCAACCTGAGGTACAGAATGAGAATCTATTTAAAACAAACAAACAAACAAACAAGCAAAGCAAGACACAAAAAATCAAACATACAGAAAATGAAAACATGTACGTAAATGATAAAGTAGGAAGATTCTAGAATGACAAAAGGAGAAACTGAAGTAGAAAGGGCAAACAGAAATCTAAAGTAGAATGTGCGCTTTCCTCATAAAGAATTGTTCTAGATACCTTGCCTGTATTATGGCAAAGTGAAAAACTCATGCCTGTATGTACAGTATTAAAATCAACTACATTTCTTTGTGTGTATGTGTGTGTGTGTTTGTGTGTGTGTATGTGTGCATGTGAGTGTGTAAAGTATAATATAGCTTATAGCAATACCTACTAGTACATACAAAATTTAATGAACACAAATATTATTTTTCAATTGAACAAACTGTTGGAAGTACTTTGCATATCTGAACTCATTTAATCATTGTGAAACTCAGAGATAAACTCCACCCATCATCTTCATTTGACAGATCAAGAAGTCAGGAATTTGAACCTATTGTTGAGTGTGTATGCAATGTGTTTTGATAAACCTTTGTTGTCTACTTATTTGGATCTGGAATGGGCTAAACACCAGGCTGCTGGTCATTCCTGTGAGACAGTTTCACAATGTGATTATCTGAAGTGATTATCTCCTCTAAATATGGACATCCCCTTCCTGTGTCAACACAAAGACAAGGAATATGGGAATTTTGCTCTGTGCTAGTGAACATTCACTCTGCAGGCAAGTTTATCAATCCCATGGGCGCATCTCTTTACTGATGTTAGAATCAGTTTCTTCTGACCTCTAAAATAGACTGAAGATAAGTAGTTCTTCAGTGATATTTCAGATTTTCAGTGCCAGATAATGACAGGTGAGAGTCCCCGCCTTAACAACTATTCAACTGGCAAATTGTCCATCCATCCAGTGTGAGATATTCCTTCTTGCTTGCTCCAGACATATTATGTAAACCAATAAAATAAAACCCCTTTTAATATATAGTCATCTTGTTGCTTCTGTTCCTTTTTAGATCCTATTACATTCACTATAGCACACTTCCTCTCAAATGGCTTTGAGGGTGAACTAATAGAGGAAATATTCCTCTGTGGGATTTAGACATGCTAGATTCAGGACATGCTAGACATTCAAGATTTGAGGGCCTACAGGGAAGCTGCCATTTTCATCAAAATATTTTCCTAGATAAATATTAGAAGGACTACCAGCTTCGATGCTGAATATAACAACCATTCTTCTAACGACCATGCATCTTTTTAGCTTCTAGGTTAATTACACCAGGTCTGTCTATAGGACAGATAAAACTTCCTCATATTTGAGAAAACTAGCCGCATTTTTCTACATGGGATTTCAGTACTATGGTATTTTTATTAGACTTTTTCTAAAGCCATATGATCAAAGAGTGCATCTGGGATCTCTACTAATTGACTATATCTAGCCTTAGAAGGAATGGAACATGAAACCTAGAAAAACTGCCAGAAGAATCATGAGAGTTCTGTGTCTTATTCACACAAAGTTCATATCCAGCATCTCTAAGAGAGGGTTCTCCGTGATCCTGACAGATTGACTCCCACACAGTCTAAAGCTGATGAATATAAACTGCTTCACTGAGGCATCTGGGAAACAAACCATTGGTTGGGATGTTGGTTGTCTGTGTATGCAAATACCCCATCCCTAATGTTTAAGCCTCCTTCTCTTAACACTTGACTTGAAGGGTTGAGTCCTCTTCATTTATCGAAAAGTTCCTCTCTAGAGAAATTAAATATAGGCTTGACACTGATCAAAGGTCAATTTGTCTAAAGCTTTCTGTTTAGTTTTGTAAATCTAAATTAGTCCTTTCCTATTGAAAGTCTACTTCTCTCTTTCCCTCCTTCTCTCCCTCTCTCCCTCCCTCCCTCCCTCTGTCCCTCTCTCCCTCCCTCTCTCCCTCTGTCCCTCTGTCCCTCCTTCTCTCCCTCCCTCTCTTCCTCTTCTCCCCCCCTCTGTCCCTCTCTCCCTCCTTCTCTCCCTCCCTCTCTCCCTTCTCTCTCTCCCTCCCTCTTTCTCTCTCTCCTTCATCTCTTTGTTTCTTTTCTCCTTGTAGCATTGGCTAGAACTTGCAGTGTAAGCAAAGCTGGCCTTGCACTCATACATCTGCCTGCTTCTGTCTCTCCTCTTAGGATTAAAGTATGTTCAACCATGCTCAGGCCAAAAAGACTTACAAACTGAGAAACTTTACATCAAACCATTCATCTTCATTACTGATAACTCTGTCCTACTCTCAATATGTTTGTATATATTTTGAAGGGGTAAATATATATATATATATTATATAATCTGTATTCAATTCAAAGGTACTGTACATTTAAACTGTTAGCTATATAAACAACACATTGAAGAAATTTGCTTTTGATGGGTACTTAACTGTCAATTCTGAGAATGGAGCCCTCATTTTAGTACTTCTTGCAAAGGGACATTGTAGTGAAAGAGACTCTATCATACCCAACTGTGAACTCAGAAGCACATATCTCACTGATTGCACTGCAGAAAAGCTCCATATATTCTCAAATTAGATTCTGAATCCCTTTGACATATGAAACTGTCATGACTCCTATATAAACCCACTTTCCAGACCTCCCTGCTTTTGTTCAGTCTGAAGTATCCACCTAAGTCTTCAGTGAGATGACCTCCACTGCTTGTACTTAGACCCCTGAAGCGCCCATTTAAGAAACAGGGTCAGAATGAAGCTACTGCAGGAGCTCAGTTAAAGAACTGCAATGACACAAAGACCCCAAAGAAAGGGAGGCCAGTGACCAAGACACGTTTGGAAGGATACAATAACATATCTGTTGTAAGAGGTGACAATGGGACAAAATGATGCTTCGGTCAAAACCTCAAAGCTAGAATTTGAAAGAAAGAAGGGAGAAAACTTTATGGCCATAAGAAGCAGAGCTCCAAGAATTCCAATGATTATCAGGCCTCCCATGGGCTAGGGTGGAAATGGCACTCACAGAGAGACTGTGTAGAGCATTCTGAATGCTTGTCATTTGTGTGGTGTGGTGGATTTGTTAAACCTAATTGAGACTGGGCTGAACACCCACTGGTCCTCCCCTGTACCTGAAGAGTTTGTAGTTCTTTGCAGGGCTTCTTGGAGGTTTTGATTCTTCTGCAGAAGCTCCTCCTGCTCTTTGGATTTCTTGTTCAGCTTCCAGGTGAGGGTGTCTATCTTTCCCTTGAGTTCCCTCTGGGACTCCTCTACAGTGTGAGCAAAGTGAGAAAAAGGGCTTAAGAAGAGTTACATTAAAAAAATTCAGTTTTCATTATAGCAACCTTAGAGGAGTAAGCCTTATATGTTAGCTCTTGCCTGCAATCTCAGCACTCAAGAGACGAAGGCAGGAGGATTTCCATGAGTTCAAGACCAATCTGGTATAAATAATGATTTCTAGGCCAACCTGAGGTACAGAATGAGAGTCTATCTAAAATAAACAGCAACAACAACAAATCAAACAAATCTACATAAAATAAAAACTTGTACCTAAACCATAGATTAGGAAGTTTCTGGAGTAATGAAAGCAGAAACTAAATCTGAACTTTCCTTCTAATTTGCCTAGCCCGACCCTCGAATGTAAATGTAAACAAATCAGGTTTTTTGACTAAAGAAATGGTCTAGACACTTTGCCTATATCATGGCAAAGTGAGAAAGGCATGCATATATGTACTGTATTAAAATTAATTATATTTCTTTGTGTGTGTGTGTAAAACAAAAAATCTACTAGTACATACAAAAGTTAATGAATACAAATATTATTTGTCAATTGCACAAACTGTTGGAAGTACTTTGCATATCTGAACTCATTTAATCATTGTGAAACTCAGAGATAAACTCCACCAATCTTCTTCATTTGATAGATCGAGAAGTGAACCTAGTATTTGATGTCTTTTGATAAACTTTGGTTGTCAACTTATTTAGATCTGGAATGGAATGAATACCTGTGATGGCTGAAGTGGGAAGAACTAAATGTGGGCATCCCCTTCCTGTGTCCACACAGAGACAAGGAGGGAAAAGGGGATTTTGCTTTACGCCATTGAACATTCGTTCTTCAGGCACGTTTATCAGTCCCATGGCTGCATTCCTTTACTGATATTAGAATCACCTTCTTCTGGCTTCCAAAATAGACTAAAGATAGCTCTTCAGAGATATCCCAGATCTTCTGTACCAGAAGTCATTGATGTTGCTGAGACAACCAAGCTCTCTAGTCGATCAACTGCCAAATAGATCTCCACCCATCCAGTGCAAGATAACCATTGTTGGACACTCCCGACATATTATATAAGCCTTTAAATACATAGCCATCCGGTTGCTTCTGTTTCTCTTCAGAACCTAATACAGTCACTGAGCACACTTCCTCTCAAATGTCTTTGTGGATGAACTAATTGAGGAAGTAGTCTATGGGCTCTCGACTTGCTAGAAGTTTAGGATCTGGGGGCCTACAACCATTTTCATCAAGCTACTTGTAGAGATAAAGATTGAGAAGGACCACTAATCTGATTGATAATTATGAAAATCTACTTCTTTGAAAGCCCTGCATCACCTTAGCTTCCAAGTAAATCATACCAGATTTGTTAGTAGCATAGATAAAACTTTCCTCAAATTTGAGAAAACTACGCATGGGATTTCAGTATTATGATACTTTTATGTGGCCTTGTTTGTTTGTTTGTTTTTGTTTGTTTGTTTGTTTTTCAAGACAGGTTTTCTCTGTGTATCCCTGGCTGTCCTGGAACTCACTCTGTAGACCAGGCTGGCCTCGAACTCAGAAATCTACCTTCTCTGCCTCCCGTGCTGGGATTAAAGGCGCGAACTGCTACTGCCTGGCTTTATGTGACCTTTTTGAAGCTACATGATCAAAACTTTCATCTGTTGTCTCTATTAATTGACTATATCTAGCATCAGAAGGAATGGAAAACAAGATCTACTATATCTGCCAGAAAGAGACATGTGAGTTCCATATCTGATCTACAGTTCATCTCTGGCATCTCTGAGTGAGGGTTCCTCATGGTCCTGATATAGATTGAGTCCCACACAATCTACAGCTGATAAATGTAAACTGCTTTACTACTACCTCTATGAAATAAACCACTAGTTGGGATTTTGGGTGCCTGCATATGTAAACACTCCCATCTTTGATATTTTAGCCTCTTTCCCTTAAAAATTGACTTGAAGTTTTGAGTCCTTTTAATTTATTGAAAAGGTCCTCCATAGAGAATTTAAATATAGGTTTAATACTGGTCAAAGGTCAATTTGTCTAAAAAATTGTTTACTTTTGCAAATTGAAATTACCCTATTCATACAGAAAAAAATCATTCATTCATTCATTCATTCATTCATTCATTCATTCATTTTCTCTATGTAGCCCTCACTAGATGTCACCACGCAGACCATACTGGCTTTAAACTCAAAGATCTGCCTGCTTCTGCTTCCTTGGTTATGATTAAAGGCATGCATCACCATTTGGGGCCTGTCAAGACTTGTAAACAAGACATTGGTGAAATTTGCTTTTGACTGGCACTTAATTGCTAATCCTGAGACTATAGCCCTCATTTGAGCACTTCCTGGTAATGGGCATGGTAGTAAAAGAAACTGTCACACCTAACTCTGTTTTAGAAGCACATACCTCATTGATTGCACTGCAGAAAAGATCAATATTACAGAAATGTAGTAACAGTCTCAAATAGAACAAAGGTTGTCAGCACAAACTATCCTTTCTCTGCTCCCTACATTCCAAATTCCTTTAGACAATTGGAACCATCTTGCTTTCTGTATAAACCCACTTTCCAGACCTCTTGCTTTTGTTCACCCTGAAGTATCTAAGTCAGCTGACCTGTACTGCTTGTACTTAGTCAGATGTAGTGCCCGTTTAGGAAACAGGGTCAGAATGAAGCTAACACAGGAGCTGGGCTAAAGAGCTGCACTCACGGGAGGGCCCCGAGGAAAGGGAGGCCAGTGACTAAGATGTATTTGGAAGGATACAGTAACATATCTACTGTAAGAGGTGACAATGGGACAGGATGGTGCTTCAGCCCAAACTTCAAGGCCAGAAGGAAGGAAACTCTATGGCCATGAGAAGTGGGCCTCCAAGAATTCCAATGATTATCAGGCTTCCTATGGGCTAGTGTGGAAATATGTAGCACTCTGAATGCTTGTCATATGTGTGGTGTGGTGGCTTTGTTAAACCTAATTTTGTTAAATCCAATACCACCAGTCTGCCCCTGTACCTGAAGAGTTCACAGCTCTCTGCAGGGCTTCTTGGAGGTTCTTATTCTTCTGCAGAAGCTCCTCCTGCTCTTTGGATTTCTCGTTCAACTTCCAAGTGAGGGTGTCAATCTTTCCTTTCAGTTCCTTCTTTGATTCCTGTGAAGCATTTTCTGCCTTCTGCTGGGCTAACATCTGCCCTTCCAGGATATGATTCTGCTGAGTAAGGTTTGCTTGGTATTGTTTTAGGAGGTCAGATACCTGGTGTACTAAACCAGAGAGAATTAAGGGTCAGCCTAGCCTGTCCAATACATATGCTGTACCTGGGTGCCCATAAAATTAAGATACCAACTCAAACAGTCTATCTTTACAACAGATGAGTGTTGACAGAAATGCTTTATGAACTTGAATAATGATGGAGGACTAAATGCACATCATTGACTTCTGGGAAATGGCCCATGTTTATTCACAGTTTATGGGCTTATATGTTTTTCAACTGTGTTTTTCAAAATTGCAATTTTACTAGTGATCATGCAGATATTTCTGAATAAAAAAAACCATGGTTCTGTGTTTTCTTGAGAGATGATAGTATAGCCTAGAGGGTGAGGGGTGGAGATGTAGCTTAGTGGCATAGGGGGAGGGGTGGAGATGCCGCTCTGGCAGAGGTTTGAGGGGTTGTGATGTCCCTCAGTGGTAGAAGACTTGGTCAGCATGTAGAATGCACAAGCTATATTTAGTTTGAATATAATAAGGTAAAGACAATGGATGAGCATTCATGCATGAAATTTCACCTATAATTGAGGAGCTATTGGCAATTGATGGGTCCTGGAAAGGGAGAGTGAGTTTTCTTTATGGATGTGACTCTTGTGAGGTTATCTATGCTCCAGCAGAGAGCTCTAGACCATAGACATCTAGGCAGCATTAAGTAGAGTGAGTCAATGGGCTTAAAAAGAAGAACATGAAATTCAGAGGAAAGAGAGATGGGTGGTTGGGGAGGAATTGGAATGGAAAAAATGAGGATGTTTTTGATCAAAATGCATTATGTACATGTTTGAAATTCCCCAAAACATAAAATTGTAAAATAAAAAATTTTAAAGTAATGAAAAGATAAGAAATATTATAATAGAATAAATGAAATATTGGCGGTCTATAGTAGTCATCTTTTCCCTAGACTCTGAATCATAGAAGAGATTGCCACTAGTGATTTATTCAGCTTAATTTCTCTATAACTCCTTCCACTGTCTACACTGTCAGACTTCCTAATTTTATTGAGGAACTTTGACATTTGCCTTCATTTTTAAGACAACCACTCATGAAATGTTTGTAAGGGTTGGAGAGATGGTTCAGCAGTTAAGAGCACTGACTGCTCTTCCAGAGGTCCTGAGTTCAATTCCCAGCAACCACATGGTGGCTCACAACCATCTGTACAGCTACAGTGCACATGTATACATAAAATAAATAAATAAATCTTAAAAAAGAAATATTTATAAATTTCTATATGTTGACAGTGAGAGTAATTTTTTCTTCTTGTTTTTTAGGAGGGTGGAGAAAAAATGAATGCTATGTAATCAAACAGATTTGAAGAAACTCTGTTCTAGAATCTCAACTCTCTTCCAGTGCAAGAAAGGGGCTGCTAACTCTGCCTCTAGGCCAAATCTGAGCCTGCTAGATGGTGATGTATACCTCAAAGCAAGATTCTTCTGACTGCTGTCATGGAGTGGGATTTCTGCCCTGAATCATCATTAGGAGAGGTCTCAAGTCCCCACAGACTGTTCCTCCCCAATTACAAGGAGTTACCTAAATTAGACTTATGGGAAGCAAATGGTACTTTTGAGTTCTTTATATCTTGAACCATGGCTGGTTGGACAACTCAGACCGGCTGACGCAGAGAAAATATTATTTTTCCTTCTTAGCCACTCTTGCCCTTATTCTTACTTCGTCCTTATTCTCACTTCTTTTTCCTTCTCAGCATCTCTACTTTCTTACATGTTATAAACTCAAAATGCATTTTGCTGTCTGTCTTTTACTTATTTTAAGGGGGCCATTATGACTCTTAAAATTTAATCAGACCTATCAAAACAAAAGTAAATGGGATTTCTTTTCCTCTTGGGTTGCTCAGATGGCCCTATGTATTAGAAATTTCAAGTTATTACCAAATTATTCTAAGATGTAACTAGGTTCCTCCATGAAATTGGGAGGCAAAACAAAAGCATTGTACTGTGAATAGTCTCCATCCCATTCCCCTCTCTAATGGAGGAATGAGCACAGTATTCTCATTAATGCTTAAAAGATTTAGCCTAAAGTGAATGTAAAGCTAGGCTGATCTGAGTTGTTATGTGCTGTATTCATAACCTCCATTGCCCACCTCCAGTTCCCTATTTCAGCACTTACATTGTGTATACTGTACAATAAGGCTCACTGTTAACACCAGGCACAGGATGGCCAGAGTCACAGCAGCAGGACGCCACCATGGGGAGGAAAGCAAATGCAGACCTGCAGAGAAGAAGAATCAGAAAATTGGAAAAGACTCTGAATCCTGTCTGTGTCTGTGCTTGCTTTGTGATCTGTATCCCTTAGCGCCTCTCCCCCAACCCCACTGGCTCTGCTCCTGTGCTGATGAAATAATGGATGGTTATATGGAGCTGAAGTAAATTACTTATAGTCTGACATGGGGGAAAAAATAACAGCTGGGATTCATGAAGTATAGATACTAAATACTTCACCCTGAAGCTTGTACTTCATCTATTCTAAGATGTAACTAGACTCCTCGGTGAAATTATGAAGCAAAACAAAAACGTTCTACTGTGCGTAGTCTCTCGTACTTCATCTATTCTATGCACAATGGCCTTCTAAGACCTCTCAACACAGCCTAACAACTTCATCTACTGTGCAGAAACAGTGATGTTTACATGTCAGAAGCCATAATGGGACAAGCTAATAACTAGCAGGTGATCTTCCTGAGATGGCCTGTTTCAGATTATTATATAATCACTCTTATTAGGCAAGGCCCTAAGATAATTCATTTTAGGAAAGATTCCTGTATAAATATGCTTTTCCTGTTTTTAAACATATGTAACAATAACTAGGTATTAGCCCACCCCTTTGGAGCAGATCTCTGCAGATCCATGAAGATGTATTGTCTAGTAGTCATGCTATAGACAAACATGACTTCTTAAGTCTTAATGATGATCCTATAAGAATTCCTAAAATTATATCAGTGATTATTAAGCCTTTTTATAGTGGGACTGGTATTATGTCCTTTATTGATAGTCAAAACTGCAATGAGAACTCTCCCAGTCTCCCAAATGCCACCAGTTAATTGCTCTTAGATAGTAACCAGACTTTCTCCTACACAGAGCACATTCCAAGAGGTTGTAAAACAATTAACGAAAGGTCATAAAAAGGGAACTAACGATTTGTTATAGGCGCTAGGACAGAAGATTAAAATATTGACTGGGTTTATTTATACAAAACTTCACTAATAACTGAGTTATGGTTTTGAACCTTCAGTGAACCTGTGGCACTGAGACAGGCGATGAATGTTTAGCCAGATAATTACTCCTAGTGGATATGCATGTAAACATTCTCTGTTGTGAACTTCTATATCAATTTATGATTTGATTTTGTGTGTGAACTTGTGATGAACTTTGTAACATGTCATTGTGTGTTCTGAAAGATGTATAAGTACTGAGGACAAAGAGAGGAGAGGCAGATAGAGGAGACAGGAGAACTTTTTCCCTTAGAAGAACTTTTTCTCTTACTAGAACTTTTTGCCTTTTCCCACTTAGAAAATTTTTCCCTTTCCCCTTTTAGGATCTTTCTGCCTTTCCCCTTAGATAGCTTTCATAAGAAACATTTTACAATTTAGTAATAAACACTATAATCACTTTTCTAAGTGTCCATTTTTCTTCTGACTAGCAGGCTGAAAGTTAGAACCAAGCAGTTCCTGCTGAGATAGAACAAAGGCCACGTTACGTAATCCTTGCTCTTAGGCTACAGATGTTAATCGCCTAAACCAGCAGCATTCTATGCTCAGAAAGAGCAAGAAAGTTTTTAGGATTTTTTTAATAGTTATCATCATCAGCATTTCAATACAGCTAGAGAACTAGAATGTCCTGAGATCTCAGACTCTAAAGCCATCACCAGAGTCCTACTCTGTTCTCCCACCACTAGGGCCTGGAGGCTCCCGGCATTAACATATACATATACACAGGTGTTGGGGTTAGTCTTGTGCACCTTGTATTCAGATACTGAGTTCTGTGCCCCAGTATCAGGTTGCAGTCTGGATATGGGCATTGTATTGACCAATGTGTGGCAATGAAAGCTCCCCAATAACCTGATTTGATAATAAAAGCCAGTGGCCTGTGATTGGGCAAGAGAGTGAGAAAGGTTGGACTAGAGACCAAGTAGGAGTGATCTCAGGTAGGGGCCATGAGAAGAAGGAAGAAGGGAAGGGAGGAGAAGGAGGTAGCCATTAGGTGAGATAGACCAGGAGCATATGTCCGAGAAAAGTTTGCTCTGAGGTCAGGCAACTATAGCAGAAGATGCCCAGGAGACGTTAATTTGGTGAGTCATTTGGGCAACCAAGTGGGTTTTAACAGCATGGAAGGATTAGTATAGCTCAGAACCATAGCACCTACAGTTTGTTAATAAATTACAGTGTTTCTATGCCATTTTCTTGAGTGCAAAACAGGCATAAGTGAGGTAGAAACCTCCAATAGATATTAAGAAGCAAAAGGGGAATAACAACCCCCCAATAAATAATTTTAGCTTTACACAGGTACTCATAGGTAACATTATATAAACAACTGTCAGAAGTTAAGGAAAATATTTTAGTCAGTGACCTGAGATCTCAAGAAATTCTAGGCCTAATATCATACCATTCAGTTCTTATTGTCTCTTAGAACTGGAGCTATTGACCAAAGGAAATTAGGAATAAAACCTTGATAAGCGCTTGGCTACTAGTAATAACACTTATTTTAGGTGTGGCCTATTATCCCCAGAGGAAAAGCCACGTTATTTATGAAAACAAGTCATGCAACTCGCAGACATGTGATTGTCCAGTTACGTGTCCCAGCATTGACTAACCGCACCCATTACAGCTCCGAGAGGAAAACATCACACACAATGTATTTGGTTTCCTCTCCTTGTAAGGTAAGCCGAACACTGTTGTTATTCTCTCTACACAAGAGACTGAAAACATCAGTTTCACTAACTTGATAACACATGTATAATAAAAAATTTAAAACGTAGGTCTTTGGGTTTTATATTGTTTTTGTTCAAGATAATGTTGTTTTTGTTTCAAGAAAATGTTTACTTTGTAATCCAGACTTCCCTGGAACTCACTAGGTAGCCCAACCTGGCCTTAGACTGGGGGTCCTCTTGCTTTGGCCTCCCCATCGTTGGGATATCAGGCATTCAGTACCACTCTTGGCTCTAAACGTAGTTCTTTAATCCAATGCTCATGAGCCCAAATGCTTGGAGTATTACATTATAGAGCTTTCAGTGTGAATGTGGTCCAAGTTAATAAATGGTCAACTATGTTCAGAGTTCTCTTCCGTTAGTTTACGTTAGAACACACAAATGATACAAAAAAGATAGAAATTCTGACAGGGAGAAATACAGCTCATTCTCTGGGTGAAGGATTTCTGTCTCTGCACGTGTGGTGAGCTGGCACATAATAGAAGACAGTAATATCTCTTACAAGCAGTTGCCTTATGCTGGCACCTGGCATCAGGTGTCTGTATAAAAGTCCTTTCCCATCACCCCAGTATTCATCACACATTGTATGCCCACAACTCTTGAATGAAAATGCCAATTGCATGAGCCTCCATGTAAAAGGAAGACACAAGCTCCTATTACCTAAAAGGTACCTTCATCCCATCTCAGTAGTAGGAAGAGACTATTGGCTTTCTAGTCAGAAAACGACCATTAATCAATCAATAAAGATTTGTACACTAACTTCAGTGTATAATTTATATCATTCACAGCAAGCATCTAATCTAACAAGGACTCTTCAAGAAGAATTAATCATATTTATGATAAAAGTCAAGTAAAAACAATATCTATTGGACAAATATGATGTGAATGGTTAAACAAATTAATAACTGGCATTAGCTCCTAACTCTACTACTCAACACCAGCACTTCCTCACACAAAGCTAGTTTAACAGCTGCTGGGTCTACTCCTGAGCCCCAGCACTGTCTTAACTCTGAGCTATGGCAGCCACTCAGACATCAAATCCCACCACACTCACCCTTCTCCTACCCATTGAAAGATTTCAGGCTCATTTACAGACACAGTCTGTCTTTCTTCCTCTTCTTACAATTTGTTCCCTTTTTTTTTCTGAGTCAGGGTTTCTCTGTGCATCCCTGATTGTCCTGAAGCTCAGTCTGTAGAGCAGACTGACCTGCCTCTGCCTCCCAAGTGTTAGGATTGAAGGTATGCACCACCACCCCC
>JADRCC010235160.1:0-13102 GCA_019843855.1 Hylomyscus alleni
TTGGGACGAACAACAATATGGACTGACCAATGCCCTCAGAGCTCCCAGGGACTCAACCACCAACCAAGAACTATACATGGTTGGACTGATTGTTCTGGTAGCATGTATATAGTAGAGGATTGCAAAGTCGGTCATCAATGGGAGGAGAGGCCCTTGGCACTGTGAAGGTTCTGTGCCCCAGTGTAGGGGAATGACAGGGCTGATAAGTGGGAGAGGGTGGGGTGGCAGGCATGGGGAGGGGGGAGGCAACAGGGGTTTGTTCTTGTTGTTTTTGTTTGTTCATTAAAAAGAAAAAAAATAAATAAATTAAAAAAACAAAACAAAACAAAAAAAAAACATTGAGTTTAATTATGGTTGCTGCCATACAATAGGAACTTACTTTTTGAAAATGAGCAATTTACCAGTGGCTGCATCCTTGGAGAAAATGACAGCTTTCTCTCTGCAAGTTTTAAGAGATAGTTCATCATTACCAAACAAAGACAGCATATAGATAAGTGTGTGACAGAATACAGTGTTTTTATTAACATACCCATCTCAGGCACAGTACAAAAGTGAAGTTGACCATGAGAGAGTGGCTCAGGAAAGATGCCTAGTTGGCATTAGTGGTCTGCTGAATCCAGTCCAAGTAGTTGCACACTTTGGTGTAGATACTAGGTTTCCCTTTCTCACCAGAGCTTGTATTCCAGGAAAGAATACCTTGGAGTCCTTCATTTCAGACCATGGGGTCACCAGAGTCATACTGGTCACCTGAACAAGAAGAAAAAGACAATCCGTGTTCTTGTTGATGCTCAGAAGAGATGATGAGTCTAGAGGTATCCCTTCATTATCCTAGGGTCTATTTCTTCAGTCTTTGAAATGGTACCCACTTTACTCCTGGAAATCCAGCACACAAACTTCTTACTATATCACAGATAAATTATTTTTTGATGGCCCCACTTCCTTCTGTCACAGTATTGCAGGAGTAATAAAAGATGAAGACTGGAGATTTCTGACCACCTCACCAGCTCTTCCAGAAGAGTTTCTTGCAATCCACCTTAAAAGGTTGCCTGTGTATATTGTCTAGACACCATTACTGTGGTATCATTTTTAATTATTATTAAATTATTTTATTTATTTATATTCCATATGTTGTCCCCCTTTCTTGTCCCTCCTTCCCAAGTTCTTCACCCCATCCCCCATATCTTTTGCTTCTGAGAGAGTGGTCCCCCCCACCCACCCATCTACCCTCACTTCATCCCTGCCAGCATCACCATTCCCTGGGACATCAAGTTTCTACAGGATTAAGTGCAGCCTCTCCTACTGGAGCTAAATAATGCTGTCCTCTACTACGTATGTGCTGGGAGCCACAGACTAGCCCATGTATGCTCTTTGGTTGGTGTTTAGTTCGTGGAAGCTTTGAGGGGTCCAGGTTAGTTGATACTATTGTCCTTCCTATTGGTTACAATGCCCTTCAGCTCCTTCAGTCCTTCCCCTAAATCTTCCATAGGGGTCCCTGACCTCAATCCAAAGGTTGTCTGTAAGTATTTGTTTCTTTCTTAGTCAGCTGCTGGTAAAGCCTCTTCAAGGACAGCCATGCTAGGGGCTCCATTTCTGTGGTATCTTACCGCCCTACACCTGATTCTAACCATTGAATTACAAACAAAACAGTTTATCCTAAAGATATTACTCACCTTTCATATTCAGCCTCACAAAAAATATTTTAATTTTAATTTTGCATATGTATGTGGAGTGTGTGTGCATATGTGTACTATGTTTTGTACATATATGTAGGTAGGGAAGCACGTGCACATGTGTGAGCAGGTAATGGAGGCCTAAAGTTGATGTTCAATGTCTTCTTTCCCTGTGCTCCATTTTTATTTATCAAGAGTTTCTTGTTGAATTTAAACTTGTTGATTCTTGCTCAGGAGTGCTAGCATTATAGGTGGCTGATAGCACATTTTACATGGAATTTGAGGATCCAAATTTCAACTGTTGACCTTTGAAGTAAGTGGTTTATCTACTAAGCCATTTTTTTCTAGCTCCCAGATACATATTTTTAATCTTCTGCATTTCATATGGAGAAATGTGTCAAGAGAAGTGAGACTGATGAGCCAAATAGAGGAAGAAGACAAACTCACTTTCCTCATCTAGGAAGCCAACGCAGAGCCTGTTTCTTGTAATATGGTGTGGATAGGCTATGTGGCAGAGTCTGACAGCATGGGAGCATTTACACAATGAAGATCTGGGAAGCTGTCTGGGAAAAGCAGAAATGGATAATTATCCACAGCATCCCATGATATTTCTTTTCCATTCTCTCTTTGCTCTCACAATACTTTATTTTCTTCAACTTGTCTAGGTCTGAAAATTTGGAGGTTTATTTTTTCCTGGAAGATTTTCTAAACAGTTTTAACCAACTAGTTCTTCTTTCTTGGACAACAATATTAGTAATGACAGATTTGAAGTTCCAAGATGCTTTTCTTCAACTGTGTTCTCAAACTGAATCCCTCAATGTTCTATATACTACCCCAGTATCTAATTCTATGACAATCACCAATCACATGTAAATTATATACATTGATATCTTTCTGGTAATTTTTGTTTTATCTTCTGTATGATCTCAGCAAAAAGTCTTTAACTTTGAATGACATATTTCAAGACTATGTGGGTCTAAAATTATCTTCAGAGAAATGTACTTTGAGTGAGATTTTAGACCAGGCAATCACCTTCATGTCTTACCTGTCTAGGGCTTCTCACATTTGAGACTCATGTCCCAGGGAACACTTACTATGTCACCCCAGCCTGACACAAGGCACTCAGAAGCTTGGCAGAGAAACAGTGGACAGATGAAAGTTGATGATGGCAAGTGAGTTCAGTTTCGTCAGCCTGATGTCATTAACAGTGGTGATATTGTCATAGGTGGGGTGAAGGATGAACTTGGCTCCATTAATGAGCTGCTTACCACCCTTAATTTCATGAATGTTGAATTTCCCCAGATAGACCTGTAGTTAGTTATATTTGTAACGATTAACAGTTTTTTAA
The DNA here is from genome assembly GCA_019843855.1 of Hylomyscus alleni. Taxonomy (NCBI): domain Eukaryota; kingdom Metazoa; phylum Chordata; class Mammalia; order Rodentia; family Muridae; genus Hylomyscus; species Hylomyscus alleni. Next base: position 3,019 of record JADRCC010235160.1, read on the forward strand.
GTATCCATCTTGGAGTTCTCCTTGCTCCCCACCTCTAATCATGAACATAAACAGGGACAGCATCTTACTCAAGAATTCAGTTTATTGTACTTTAGGTAGTACCAGTTGCTGCTGTTGTTGCATAGTTAGAGAGTTCTGTACACATCAATGCTAGCGAAAGCTCAGAGCCCACTATCTCATTAGAATTCAAGAAGAGATGGAGAAAAGTACTCCCATATAAAACAGTAGGTGAAAACAGGATTGGAGAAGATTGATTGGCAGTTCATATTTCTTTTCTGGTTTCAATCACAAAGAGTTAAGGGAAAGTGAGAAAGGCTTCAGAGATGGAAAGCATTTAGAGCAGAGAATATATTCTCCCTTTTTCATGTTATAGAAATATGGTACATTTTATTACTTTATATGACATTTAATAATAGCATCTGAGATATAATTATTGATACAGTATATATAGGCTTATGTTTTTAAACTAATTCATTATTTAGAAAAATGTCTGTAAAACACAAGGGCAACATCTGTCATCAATTATAAAATTTCTATGAGTAATAAATACACATAGGCTCTGATTTTTCTTTTTTGAATCCATCAAGTGGGCTTAGTAGGTTAAAGGTGCTTGCTGTTAAGCCTGATGATCTGATTTTGATTCCTGAAACCCATATGGTAAAATGAAAGAAACAACTATAGCAACTTGTCCTCTGCCCTTTACATGCACCCCACCCCCAAATAAATAATAAATACAAAAAATATTTAACTCATCAAACATGTTACTATTTTGTTTACATTTTTGTGAAGCTAAGAGAAAGTGACAGTTTAGGACTGTGAATATTGAATACTTAGGACTTGTAGTAGTAAACAGCAGTCAGTATCCATTGGTCACTGATAAGAGAACCCCCAGACAAGTGGTAGTCAACATTTAGGGATACTTGACAGGAGACAGAGATGTTCTCACATGTGTAGCCTCCAATAATCTTGGCAGTATTATCATTAGTGGGAATAGTAGCTATCAGGGAAGAGGCAGAAATTCTGTTATACAGATTGGTCATAGAATTCTATACTATGAAGCCTATGCAGACTAATAACACAAGAGGCTACAGTGTTCTCTTTCATCAAATCAGGAAGTCTTGGATTTTAGGTAGGTAGTTGTTTCTTTTCTTTTTAATATTTTATTAATTTCAATGTAGTTTGTTTTTGTTTTTGTTTTTTTGAGACAGAGTTTATCTGTGTAGCCATGTAGATCAAGTTGGCCTTGAACTCAGGGATACACCTACCTCTGCCTCCAGAGTGCTGAGATTAAAGATGTGCACCACCATTTCCTAGCTTCAGAGTAGGTATTTTCATAACTTATTATTATATGCCTCTTATATGAAACTCCTTATATAAGTAAGCAATCACCTTTAGATAATGCTTTATGTTTGCTAAACATTGCTATGTAAACATGTAAAGAATACATATGTTTATACACACACACACACATATATATATGTATATATATTTATGTATTCACATAAATAAAATAAATGTCTTACAACAGCTATTTTGGATATAAATATCACTTTTAATGTAGAATTAGATTCAACTTCTTGCAAATAAGTTCTGTGATGGTTGTGTACATTTATGGTGGCTGATGAAGTGTTGGTATGAACTAACTGTTTCTAGCAGATAATAGAAGTGGAGCCTGCAAAAACTCACTTAAGAATATCCTAGCTCTGAAGGAAATAATTATTTTGCATTTTTATTTTGTCAGCTTTTTCTTTGGATTTAACCTAAATTGTTTGAGCATTGTATAGAGCATTATATTATCTTCCCCTGATCTTTTCTTTTATCTTGATTATCTCTCTACCATTTATTACTGCATTTAACACTGAGATCTATGACCTGCATATTTGTTAAGATTTCTTGTAGCTATTAATGGCTTTTTATGGTATATAGACTTTGTTTTATAATATTTAAAAATATGATTTTAGTACAGAAGTTTCTAAGATTGTACTAAAACTATACCTGTTCAATATGGCAAATGCTAGTATATAGTATTAATGTACTGACTGGTTTTGTCTGTCAACTTGACACAAGCTGGAGTTATCGCAGAGAAAGGAGCCTCCTTTTAGGAAATGTCTCCATGAGATCCAACTGTAAGGCATTTTCTCAATTACTGATCAAAGGTGAGAGAGACCATTATGAATAGTGCCATCTCTGGGCTGGTAGTAATGAGTTCTATAAGAAAGCAAGCTGAGCAAGCCAGGGAAAGAAAGCCAGTAAGTAACATCCCTCCATGGCCTCTGCATCAGCTCCTGCTTCCTGACCTGCTTGAGTTCCAGTCCTGACTTCCTTTGGTGATGAACTGCAATGTGGAAATGTAATCTGAATAAATCCTTTCCTCCCCAACATTCTTATTGGTCATGATGTTTGTGAAGGAATAGAAACCCTGACTAAGACAAACTGGTACCAGCATAGTGGGATATTCCTGTGACCATGTTTTGGGGAAGACTGTGGAAGGACTTTGGAACTTTGGGCTGGAAGAGCCATGGTTGTTAATAGCTCTGTGGGAAATTTTGTAGGAGCTTGGTAGATAATGTTGAGAACAGTGCAAATGATGGAGGCCTGGTTTTTGAAATTTCAGTGGGAAGATTAAAGACTCTTATCAGGGCCGTGGTTGTTTTGATTGTGAAGATTTTGTAGTTTTGGTTAGCTGGGACTGAAGAATCAGCTGTGGTTAACAAGATACCAGAACTACTAAGGTGAAGTCTTTGCATTACTGGGACTATTGATGCTGGTTACCTGGAGCTAAGAAATTAGTGGTGATTAAAAAGAAACCAGCATCATTGAGGTGAAACCTTCTGGGAAATATTTTCTGAGAGCACAAAGAGGCTGTGTTCCAGAGATAGCCAACATTGTACCTTGTGCTGCAGCAGGACTTGGTAATGTGTGAGAGTCACCCAGGTGGTACTGGTTTTAAAGGCATTAAGGGGTCATGAAGAGTAGCTGAGGCTCAGCTATGTGAAAGGCTATAGAAGGCCATTGGTGCAGCCTCAGTAGCGGTTGAAGGCCCAGGGCTGAAAGGGTAATGCAAAGGAGTTGAAGCTTGTCACCAGGAAGAGAGCCTATGAGAAGCTATCAGAAGACAGTCAGTACCATGAGATGACCACCAAGAACAGCAGCAGCAGTGGAGTACAGACTGGAGCCTACAAGACAAGCTGTGTGCTACAAAGAGCAGAGCTGGAGAAGTGACCCAAGACCTTGGAGAAGCCTAGAAAATCATGAATGGATTCCAAACATTAGACAGTTAGAGTTTTATTTTGCTTTTGACTGTGACTATGCCCTGATATTTTTTTCCCTCTTGAAGTAATAAAGTATTTTAGTGGAGCCCACAATTAAGAGAATTTGAATTGTAAAAGATATTGGATATTTTAAAGGGATTGAAATTTTAATATGCAAAGACTGTGAGGCTTTTAAAGTTATTTAGATCTTGGGGATGAATAAGAAAGTAAGGGTTAAGGCTTAACAGTGATGCATTTGTGTATTACGTTGACAATGGGTCAATTGTACTGGATGGTTTTGTGTGTCAACTTGACACATGCTTGAGTTACCACAGAGAAAGGTGCCTCTCTTGAGGAAATGTCTCCATAAGATCCAGATGTAAAGCATTTTCTCAATTTGTGATCAAAGATGAGAGGGCAAGGTGCAATAACGTATCTTTTACCTTAGAAATATTTTTGCATGCCACACACCACTGTATTCCTAAGAATTTCACTGAGGCAGATGGTACTTGAATTTTGTTTGGATTTCTTTCCCATCCTCTGATATGCATATATGTTACCAATGAGTCCAAAGTGGTTACTACTTCCTGCTCACTTGGTCCAATCAGCATAAATGTCATCAATATAGTGCACCAATGTGATATTTTGTGGAAGAGAAGGTTGATCAAGATCCCCTCTAACTAAGTTATGACACAGGGCAGAAGGTTAATATATCCTTGAGGCAAAACTGTAAAGGTATACTGCTGACCTGTTCAACTGAAAGCAAATTGCTTCTGGTAGTCCTTATGGACAGGTACTGAGAAGGCATTTGCCAGATCAATGACTGCATACCAGGTACCAGGGGATTAGTTAATTTGCTCAAGTAAAGAAACTACATCTGGTACAGCAGCTGCAATTGGAGTTACTACCTGATTTAGTTTTTGATAGCCAACTGTCATTCCTCATAATCCATCTGTCTTCTACACTGGCTACATTGGAGAGTTAAAGGGAGATGTGGTGGGAACCACCACCCCCTGCATCTTTCAAGTCCTTGATGGTGGCAGTAGTTTCTGCAATTCTTCAAGGAATACCATACTGTTTTTGGTTCACTATTTTCTCTGGGAGAGACAACTCTAAAGACTTCCATTTAGCCTTTCCAACAATAATAGCCCTCACTCCATAGATCAGGGAACTAAGGTGAGAATTCTGCCAATTTCTTAGTATACCTGTCCCAATTATACATTCTGGAACTGGGCAGATGAACACAGGATATGTTCAGGGACATACTGGACCTACTGTGAGTTGGACATTAGTCAAAACACAACTAGTCACCTGTCCTCCATAAGCCCCTACTTTAACTGGAGGGCCACAGTGTTCTTGGGATCTCCTGGGATCAGCATCAATTCAGCACCAGTATCCAATAGTGCCAGGGACAGTATCCAATAACAGGGACTGTCTGCAGTAGGCTGGGATGGAGACATCTCAGAAGCCTGCAGCAGATCCTTGTAGAAAAGGATGGCGTCTGGGACCCTGAGAAGCAGGAGACACATCCCTCCAGGGGACCTGCCATCTTAAATAAGGGACTGCCTGCAGTAGGCCAGGATGGAGACATCTCAGTAGCCTGTGGCAGCTCTTTGTATGTAACAAAGTTACAAACAGAAATGGGAACATTTCTCCTAACCTTAGCCCTAGACAACAGCTGTATAGATTTCATTTGTGCCTGACTGTTTTTCATTTGGCCATGGTGTGCATATTCTATTATATCTGACTTTCTTACTTCTTTCTCCTGCTCTAATGAATTCTGTGAAACTAGATGTTCCTTGATGTCATGATTCTTAAACAATTAAAAAAATTGAGACATGGGGCACAGCACAGCACAGTTCTAATGGCCCAGATGCATGCTATGTGTTCTCATCTTGAAAATAATGTAATAATTGCACAATGATAGTTCCAGATTAATGCTTGACTTGCAAAGTTTGAAGAAACTATTAGAAAATGAAATAGAGCCAACATTGGGACCCCAAGAAAGGAAAAAACTATTGAAGTTATGAACGAACTTTTGAGAGTGGTTCCTGGATAAACAAAGTATAGAATATGTAAAATCTTATATTAGTAAAACTTAACACTGGGACTCTTAGGAGAGTCAATGTGTGCAATGTGTAGAAGCAGAAAGCTAGTGGAACTATTGAGTTAAGGGTTAATTTGATTCTTTCTGGCCACTGCTTGGCAGCTTTGCCCATGTCATTTATCATTAGAGCTTTACAAGAAAATGCAAGTAGCTGGCCTTGGAGCTCTGAGCTCTGAAGTATAATAAGTTAAAAGTTAAAGTTTAAATAATGATAAGTGTGCAATTATTATTATTTTGGCTATAGGCCTGGGAATAGGGAAACTTGAAACTCTGGGGAACAACTGTAATTCTTGATTCTTTATGGGATGTGGTTATTCTTTTGATTTTGATTTGGCAATGATTATATAATGTCCTTTTTTGTTTTAACCTGCTTTTGGAGTATCAATAAAAGACTAGGGCAAGAAAAAGGCAAGAGAGCATGTAGAGTGAGAGTGAGTAGTATGTGAGGTGAATGTGGAGATCAAACGAAGAGTGAGAGAGAGTGAACATGAGAAGAGCATGTGAAGAGAGAATGTGAGGCATGTATAGAAAGCACGTGTTAGTGAAAGGAGAGTGCATGTGGTGTGTGTGTGAGAGATGTATGTGAAGAGTATATGTGAGAGTAAAAGGGGAACACACAGAGGTGTGTATGAGTGTGAGACTTCAAGAAAAGTGCATAGGAGAAAAGCAGAGTGCACAGAAGAATGTAGAGAGTGTGTTCAGCTTCAAGTTGCGAGCAAATGAGCAAGCAAGAAAGAGAGCAGAGAATGAGAGAGAAGAGAGAGAAACTTTAAGCTTTGAAAAATTGCCTGTCAGCTTGTACCCAAAAAGTAGTCTGTGTATATTTATTATGCACCTTCTAGATATCCCTGCTTCCAGTTGAGAACTCCGATCCTGTGTCAAGCCTGGACCCTGACATAATAGACCCCCGAAAGTCTGATTATTTCCTTTCCCCCGATGTACAGTTACCCTTGTAAAAGGCCATAGGTCCCTCTGTGGAAGAACTGGAGGAAGGCTAACAGCAAAACTTCTAGATGTCTTATCGAGATCCTTCCTCAGGGGAAACTGACCACCCCTTCATTCAAGGAGTTCTGGGTCTGCAAACTGGCTCAAGTCTGGAAATTGATTCACTGGCCAAGATTGTCTTTTGCCATGATCCATGTAGCCTTTCTTTCATTTTGTTTGAGAATATTTCTGCTTATACAGGTCAAACAGATATGCAGCAGGCTTCCTATCCATTTCATGCCTGGAAACACCATGACGGATTAGCCAGGACCAAAGGTCTGTATGAGTCATGCCATTATAAGTTTCACCTCTCCTGTGCTGATCATTATGGGCTAGGTCATTCCAAACATTGTTTTGTCTATACTGCCTATTATAATAACTATGATCACTTTGTTTCTGGCAATTCAATGTTGCCACTTGGCCCTTGCTACCTCGGGGCCCAACTAAACCCACTGCATTTAATTCATCCAACTTCACCAGTTTGCATCTTAGGGTTTGCCTATTAGAGGGTACATGAAGGACTTATCTTCTGGGCCTTCCCATTGTGGAGGATTGGGTTTTACACCATGTATCCACTCTAGCATTGCAATTTTCCTGAGCCTTAAAAATCCCTTCCTCAACACTAAGCCAAGAGATATCAGACATCTCAAACTCATTTTCAGTAGGCCATCTTTTGATAAACGCTTCAGCCACCCATTCAAACAAACTTCTGACACCTTTTTTTTAACTGTGCAAGCTTCCATATTAAACCTAGAATCTCCACTCAGAGGGCCCACGTCAATAAACTCAGCCTGATCTAGTTTTATGTTTCTTCTACCATTATCCCACACCCTTAAATCCATTCTCACACATATTCCCCAGAGTTCTGCCTGAAGAAATTAGTAAACTCATTAAGCTCCTTAGTGTAGAACATTTCCTCATGGACTACACTTTCTACCCTCCCTGTTCTGCCTTGAGTCTGGTTATAGGTCTAGAAGAAAGCATTGGTTTCTTGAGGAACATCAGTATTTATTGTTTTGCCTGGCATTTTCTTCAGACAAAGTCACTGCTGGTTTATTAGACTCAGAGGGATTAATTTCTTCCTGTGTAAAAAGGCATTATTTCAAGGGGTTGTATTTAACTAATAGCTATTTCAACATTGTTGATTTTCTTGGCACAAAGCATATAAGAAAATGCAATGCATATACTTGCTGATTCATTCATTAGAAAACCTTATGGTAGTGCTAGTCCTTTACATGCGTGCTTACTTTTCATTGTTAGAGGGACTGAATTTGAGATCACCCTGGCCTTGGTAGCAAGTTCAAGGCCAGTCTGTGCAATTGTCCTGCTTTGAGTTTCAAAGTGCTGGGATTATAGAAGTATGTCACAGTGGATGGTGTGACATCATTTTATGATAGACTTCCCTTTTGTCTGAACAAAATTCAAAATTTATGAATATACTGCCATAAAACATTCTGTGGTTTGGTTTTAATTGTGCCTTGTCACTGGATAGCAAAAAGCTCAAAGCAGTTATGGTTCAAATTTGAAGAAAGTTTTTCTACCAGACAATACAGTACTACTCTTGTTTCTCCATGTGCCATTTAGGGTAATAATTGTTTGAAAATATTATGTCAATACTGTAAAGTTGTTCATATTATCCCTTCATAAATGCATTTAAATTCTTGCCTCAGCTTAATAAGTGACATAATTTGTCAGTAATAAGACTTTAAAACATAAAACCCAATTTAACTTTGTATTCTGAAGTAAAAATAGATAAGTAATGTGGAATGTTTTTTACAGTTGTACTCTCTCAGCGGCAAATCCTTTTAATTACTATAGTAGTTCTGCTTGGAGTAGACAGTGCTGGTCCTTTCTAGTTATCTTGATGCAGTTCGGAGCACAAGAATACCATTCCCTAGTTTAGTATGGAGCACAAAAATCTGGTAAAGTATTCTTTGAAGCTTTGCTCTTTGGAAGGCACACATACATAAGACACAATTTAATTCAGTAAGGAAGAAACCAGGAACTGTTAGCATTACAGTTACATAGAAATACTTCATTGTTTCCCTTTTCTACATCAGTAGTGAAATTTAAAATTACTGGCTGAATAAAATAGGTTACCCACATTGACAAAATTAAGGCCCAAAGCCTTGCTGCTGTTTGAATGTGAAACATTCCCCGTAGGCTTATATGTATTAATATTTGGTCCCAAGGAAGTAATGTTATTTATAAAGGTGATACAACCTTTAGGAGATTGCTAGAGAAAGCATGCCACTGTTATTGGAATTGGAGGTTTTATGGTGTGGCTGTACTTCCTCCACCTCTTCCTCCTCCTCCTTCCTCCATCTCTCTCTCCCTTCCTCCCCTCCCCTCCCCTCTGTCCCTTCCTCTCCCATTTTTTCCCAGACCTATGCTGCAAAGTGGTCTGTCTCACTTAGCTTCCATGTCTTCAGTACAAGGATGGAGTGTGTCCACTCCAGAACTGTCAGCCAAAGTAAACATGTTCTCCCTTAAGCTGTTTTTGTCAAGGTGTTTTATCAAAGTATCAGGAAAGTAACTAAGAGAGACTGCTTACTGATTTAGGGGACTGTGTTAGAGACTGCCGAAAGGCTACTCCCTGATATGCAACACTGTCCCACTCCTGTGGACAGTAGCAAAAGGGTCGCTTACTCAAGGCACATAGATGCAGGTTAGGTTTAAATATTTAAAAACAGGATTTACAAAAATCAGAATGTCAAAAAAAATAAAATAAATGACTGGTTCATACTTTGGAGGACTACATGTAGTGTATATTAGTCAAAGAGAGCACATTACTCATTTTGTATGTCTTAACCACATGCACCCTAAATTCTCTAAATATTTGTGTAATATTTTAATAAATAAATAACAATATAATATACCAGATGTGCATAAATCTGGTCATAAATATGTAAAAGAACTTTCAAATAGTATAATTGTTATAAATTTATCATTTAAAAGATTTTACATGAAAAGATGTTTTGATGATCAGTGACTCTGATAATGCTTAATTTCTTAGGCCTAAAAAGATGGATCAGCACTTAAGAGCACTTACTGACCTTGCAGTAGACTGAGGTTTCGTCCCCAGAAAATATGAGGGCCTTGCCAAATCCCTGAAGGCAGACAGTATACCAGCATATGTGCTAGCAAATATTTATGCACATAAAATAAAAATTAATAAATCTTCTAAACTACTAATTTATTTCTTAATTAATTATAGGTCTAAAAAATATGAGGAAGATCCTAAGTTCTATGCGCCCCCCTGGGGTACCCTGGGCCAGCAGGGATGGGGGGGCGGAGATACCAAACCCTTCTTAGCCGGCTTTTGAATGCGAGTGCCTTTTATTTTTCTTTCAAAGTTAGTCACAAAAGGAAGGGAAGACGAAACAGACAATTGTTACAATTGAAGAGGGGAAGAGAAACAGCCGTTGTTCTGAATGAATTGTAATTATCTCTAAGTTTTAAGTCTAAATAAGCCCATGCCTAGTTACACGGAGAAAAATCCTAAGAGCTCTGGTCTTATAGTCCTGAGGTAAAAATGTCTTTTGAAAATTGCTTAGCCTAACCTAGCCTAGCCTAGCCAAGCCTCCCAGCCAAGCCCCCCACCCAAAGCATCCCAAGGCAAGGCTGCCTTATTTTGCTTTGGAACTGGCTCTTATTTATAGTGCTGCTGTAATCTATTCAACTGTCAGGCTGCTAAGACATTTCTGATTGGCTGATATCAAGTACCTGTCAGTTAACAACC
>JADRCC010235161.1:0-14440 GCA_019843855.1 Hylomyscus alleni
CTAGAACAAAAAGAAGCAAATTCACCCAAGAGGAGTCAAAGGCAGGAAATAATCAAACTCAGGGCTGAAATCAACCAAGTGGAAACAAAAAGAACTATACAAAAAATCAACCAAGCTGGATGGTGGTGGTGCATGCCTTTAATCCCAGCACTTGGAAGGCAGAGGCAGGTGGATTTCTGAGTTCGAGGCCAGCCTGGTCTGCAGAGTGAGTTCCAGGACAGCCAGGGCTACACAGAGAAACCCTGTCTTGAAAAAACAAAACAAAAAAAATCAACCAAACCAGGAGCTAGTTCTTTGAGAAAATCAACAAAATAGATAAACCCTTAGCCAGACTAACTAGTAGGGCACAGAGACAGTATCCTAATTAACAAAATCAAAAATGAAAAGGGAAACATAACAACAGACACTGAGGAAATCCAAAAACTCATCAGATCCTACTATAAAAGCCTATACTCAACAAAAGTTGAAAGCCTGGATGAAATGGACAATTTTCTAGACAGATAACAGATACCAAAGTTAAATCAAGATCAGATAAATGAACTAAACAGTCCCATATCCCCTAACAAAATAGAAAAAGTCATTATTAGTCTCCCAACCAAAAAAAATCCCTAGGACCAGATGGGTTTAGTGCAGAGTTTTATCAGACCTTCAAAGAAGACTTAACACAAATACTCCTCAAACTAATTCACAAAATAGAAAGAGAAGGTACTCTACCCAGTTCGTTTTTATGAAGCCACAACTACTCTGATACCTAAACCACACAAAGACCTAAAAGAAAGAAAACTTCAGACTAATTTCCCTTATGAACATTAATGCAAAAATACTCAATAAAATTCTTGCAAACCGAATCCAAAAATACATCAAAACGATCATCATCATGATCAAGTAGGATTCATCCCAGGGATGCAGGGATGGTTCAATATACAGAAATCCATCAATGTAATCCACTATATAAACAAACTCAAAGAAAAAAAAACCATATGATCATCGCATTAGATGCTGAGAAGACATTTGACAAAATCCAACACCTCTTCATGATAAAAGTCTTGGAAAGATCAGGAATTGAAGGCCCATACCTAAACAGAGTAAAAGCAATATGTAGCAAACTTGTAGCCAACATCAAACTAAATGAAGAGAAATTTGAAGCAATCCCACTAAAATCAGGAACTAGACAAGGCTGCCCACTCTCTCCCTACCTATTCAATATTGTACTTGAAGTCCTAGCCAGAGCAGTTAGACAAAAAAAGGAGATCAAAGGGATACAAATTGGAAAGGAAGAAGTCAAATTATCACTATTTGCTGATGATATGATAGTATACTTAAGTGACCCCAAAAATTCCACCAGAAAACTCTTAAACCTGATAAACAACTTGAGCAAATTAGCTGTATATAAAATTAACTCAAGCAAACCAGAGGCCTTCCTCTACACAAAGGATAAACAGGCTGAGAAAGAAATTAGGGAAGCAACACCCTTCACAATAGTCACAAATAATATAAAATACCTTGGTGTGACTCTAACTAAGCAAGTGAAAGATCTGTGTGACAAGAACTTCAAATCTCTGAAGAAGGAAATTGAAGATCTCAGAAGATGGAAAGATCTCCCATTCTCATGGATTGGCAATATTAATACAGTAAAAATGGTCATCTTGCTGAAAGCAATCTACAGATTCCATGCAATCCCCATCAAAATTCCAACTCAATTCTTCACAGACTTAGAAAGAGCAATTTGCAAATTCATCTGGAATAACAAAAAACCCAGGATATTGAAAAATATTCTGAACTATAAAAGAACTTCTGGTAGAATCATCATCCCTGACCTTAAGCTGTACTACAGAGCAACTGTGATTAAAAACTGCATGGTATTGGTATAGTGACAGACAGGTGGATCGATAGAATAGAATTGAAGACCCAGAAATGAACCCACTCACCTATAGTCACTTGATCTTTGACAAAGGAGCTAAAACCATCCAGTGGGGAAAAAAAACAGCATTTTCAACAAATGGTGTTGGCTCAACTGGCTTTTAGCATGTAGAAGAATGCAAATCGATGCATTCCTGTCTCTTGTACAAAACTCAAGACCAAGTTGATCAAGGACCACCACATAAAACAAGACACACTGAAACTAATATAAAAGAAAGTGGGAAAGGGCCTCAAGCACATGGGCACAGGGGAAAAATTCCTGAAGAGAACACTAATAGCTTTTGCTCTAAGATCAAGAATTGACAAATGGAACCTCATAAAATTACAAAAGTTCTGTAAGGTAAAGGACACTGGCAATAGGACAAAAAGGCAACCAACAGATTGGAAAAAGATATTTGGCAATCCTATATCTGATACATGGCTAATATCCAATATATACAAAGAACTCAAGAAGTTAGATTCCAGAGAACCAACTAACCCTATCAAAAAGTGGGATACAGAGCTAAACAAAGAATTCTCAACTGACGAATACCGAATGACTGAGAAGCACCTAAAGAAATGTTCAGCATCCTCAGTCATCAGGGAAATGCAAATCAAAACAACCCTGAGATTCCACCTAACACCAGTCAGAATGGCTAAGATCAAAAACTCAGAAGACAGTAGATGTTGGCAAGGTTGTGGAGAAAGAGGAACACTCCTTCATTGCTGGTGGGACTGCAAGCTGGTACAACCACTCTGGAAATTAGTTTGGAGGTTCCTCAGGAAATTGGACATAGTACTACCTGAGGACCCAGCTATACCACTCCTGGGCATATACCCAGAAGATGCTCCAACATGTAATAAGGACACATGCTCCACCATGTTCATAGCAGCCTTATTTATAATAGTCAGAAACTGGAAACAACTAAGATGTCCCTCAACAGAGGAATGGATACAGAAAATGTGGTACATCTACACAATGGAGTACTACTCAGCTTCTAAAAACAATGAACTTATGAAATTTTTAGGGAAATGGATGGATCTGGAGAATATCATCCTTAGTGAGGTAACCCAATCACAAAAGAACACCACACATGGTATGCATTCTCTGATAAATGGATATTAGCCCAGAAGATCAGAATACACAAAGTACAGGGCCCCCAATGAAGGAGCTGAATGGTTTGCAGCCCCCGAGGACAAACAATATGAACTAACTAGTACCCTCAGAGCTCCCAGGGACTAAAATTCCAACCAAAGAGTACAAATGGGGGGACTCATGGCTCCAACAGCATGCATATAGCAGAAGATGGCCAAGTCAGTCATCAATGGGAAGAGAGGACCTTGGCCCTATGAAGGTTCTATGCCCCAGTGTAGGGGAATGCCAGGGCCAGCAAGCAGGAGGGGGTGGGATAGTGAGCAGGAGGAGGGGGGAGGGAACAGGGGATTGTTTTAGTTTTCTTTTCTTTTCTTTTCTTTTTTTCATTTTTTGTTTTTTCTCTTTCTTTGTTTGGGGGGAGGGGAACCTGGGAAAGGAGATATTGTAAATAAAGAAAACATCTAATAAAAAAATGGAAAAAAAGCAATGAATTTATGAAATTCTTAGGGAAATGGATGGATCTGGACAATATCATCCCGAGTGAGGTAACCCAGTCACAAAAGAACACACATGGTATGAATTCTCTGATAAGTGGATATTATCCCAGAAGCTCGGAATACCCAAAATACAATCCACAAACCACAAGAAAATCAAGAAGGAAGACCAAAGTGTAGGTATGTCGATCTTTCTTAGATGGCAGAACAAAATACCCATGGAAGGTGTTGCTGAGACAAACTATGGAACAGAGACTGAAAGAAGGACAATCCAGAGACTGCTCCACCTGGGAATCCTTCCCATATTCAGTCATCAAATCCAGACATTATTGTGGATGCCAGCAAGTGCTGGCTGACAGGAGCCTGATATAGCTGTCTCCTGAGAGGCTTTGACAGTACCCGACTAATACAGAAGTAGAGGTTCACAGCCATCCATTGGACTGAGTACAGGGTCCTGAATGAAGGAGCTAGAGAAAGGACCCAAGGAGCTGAAGAGTTTACAGCCCCTTAGGACAAACAACAATATGAACTAACTAGTACCCTCAGAGCTCCCAAGGACTAAACCACCAACGAAAGAGTACACATGGTGGGACCAATGGCTCCAGCAGCATGTGTATAGCAGAGGATGGCCAAATCAGTCATCAATGGGAGGAGAGGACCTTGGCCCTGTGAAGGCTCTATGCCCCAGTGTAGGGGAATGCCAGGGCCAGGAAGTGGGAGAGGGTGAGTTGGTAGGAAGGAGGTGGGTGGAGGGAACAGGTTTTTTTTTTCCAGAAGGGAAACCAGGAAAAGAGATATCATCTGAAATGTAAATAAAGAAAGTATCTAATTAAAAAAAAAAAGAATAGCTAGCATCTGTCCAGATTCTGTCAGTCTCCTTACTTCTGTTTGTGAAGATCTGCAAGTTCTCAAGAGGAAAGTCTCAAATGCAAATAATTCTTATTGAAAATGTTTGTGATGTCCTGTTCCCTTTCTCATGTCCTTCCTTTGAGACTCTAGACCAGTGGTTCTTAATCTTCCTAATGCTGCAACCCTTTAATACAGTTCCTCATGTTGTGGGGATCCCCAACCATAACATTATTTTGTTGCTTCTTCATAACTGTAATTTCACTACTGTTAGTAGCCATAATGTAAATATCTGATATGCAGAATATCTAATATGTGACCTCCAAAGGAATCATAACCCATACATTGAGAACCAGTGCTGTAGACTGAGAGGCAAGCCAGAGGCATAGCTAGATTGATCTAATCCATTAGCTCATTAAGTATTATGATATCACTCTTAGATGATGTCAAATAGCTTACTTTTCACAGTGGATAGATCATTTAGACCAACTATTAACTAAACCAAAGCGGGCATGAATGACACTGCAAATCAGTTGGATGCAACAGACTTGTACAGAACATTCTATCCAACAACAGTAGAACTCCTCAACTTACAGTGTGGTTACATTCTGAAGTCCTCATTATAACCTTCAAATGCCACACAAGTCAAAAATGCATTTAACAGGTTGGAGAGATGGCTCATCGATTAAGAGCACTGACTGCTCTTCCGGAGAGGTCCTGAGTTCCATTTTCAGCAACCACATGGTAGCTCCCAACCATTTGTAATAGGATCTGATGCCTTCTTCTGGTGTGTCTGAAGACAGCTGCAATGTACTCATATACAAAAAATAAATAAATCTTTTTTTTCTTTTTTTGGTTTTTCAAGACAGGGTTTCTCTGTATAGCCCTGGCTGTCCTGGAACTCACTCTGTAGACCAGGCTGGCCTTGAACTCAGAAATCCGCCTGCCTCTGCCTCCCAAGTGCTGGGATTATAGGCACGTGCCACCACCACCCAGCTAAATAGTTGGATTTTTTTGTTTTATAAATCTTTTTTTTTAACTTTTATTGCATTATCATGAGAAAAGTTACATGATTTCAATTTATCTGAATTTGTTAACATTTAAAAACATATTTTAAGTAAATAGAATTAAATCACATTCTTATTTCTCATTTGTACCCCAACTCCTCCCAGAGACCTCCTCTTCAATATCTACAATATCTTTTTTATCAATTCTTTAAAATTTATCAAATATTATAACAATAAAAGTGAGTATTATAAAAGTTGTTTGATATAAAACATCAAAAATCTTTTTAAAAAATGCATTTAACACATGTAACATACAATACATCTAAGTTACACTAGCTTGCCATAAGTTTGCTCGGAACACATTAGCCTATCATTGAGCAAATTCATCTAACACTAAATCTATTTTGTAATAATAGATAGATCATTTCTTGTAGCTTACTGAATATTATACTGAATGAAAAAACAATAATTGTATAGGAGTGCTTTATCTAAATTTTTGCATATGTATATGTGTGTTGTGCACATGCATGCAGGGGGACACACATGAAGGGTGCATATGCACAGATATGCAAATGCATATGGAGTCTCAAGGCTGACATCAGGTGTCTTCTTCAACCACATGCCACCTTATACACCGAGGAACTTCTACAGTGAGGGTCTCCCACTGAACCTCAAACTTGCCATTTTAGTTCATCTGACTAGCCAGATTGATTTCCTGTCTTTAGTTCTCATGAGATGGGATTACAAAAGGACCATGCCCTTATGGCTTTTATGTGCGTTCTAGAGATCTGAACTCCAGTACTCACATTTGCATGGTGTGGTAGTTTGGATGAGAATGGCCCCATATGCTCATACATTTGAATACTTTGTCCCCAATGAGTAGAACTCTTTTAGAGAGAATAAGAGGCATGGCCTTGGAAGAGGTATGTCACTGGGGGGCATGCTTAGAGGCTTCAAACTTTTCTGATTCTCGGTGGCTTTCTCCCTCTAGTTTATAGTTATGGATTAAAATGTGAGCTCTCACCAGTTCCTTTGCTCTGTCATCATGGACTCTAATTCTCTAAAGCCATTAGCCAAATTTATTGCTTTCTTTTATAAGTTAACTTGGTCGTAATGTTTTATCACAACAATAGAAAAATAATTAAGATACATGGAAAGCATTTTATAAGCTGATCCATCCTCCCCAGCCCTGCTTTATCAAAATTTGAAAATTGAAAACATCAAAGTTGAACCATCATAAGTCAGGGCCATCTACGCATATTTTTCTCAAGTGTACATAGAAAATTCACCTCAATAGATCACAGAATAGGTCATATGGTGGTGGTTTGAATGAGAACGTTCTTCATAAGCTCAGATGTTTGAATATTTACTACCTAGCTGGTGGCATCATTTGGGTAGGTTTAGGATGTGTGGCCCTGCTGGAAGAAGAAACATGTCACTGCAGGTGGGTTTTGAGATTTAAAAAAAAAAAAAAACCTCATGATGTTCCCAGCTCCCCTCCCTCTCTCTCTCTCCTGCTTATGATTCAAAATACGAACGTTGCTCTCTGCAGACACACCTTCACTTCTGCATCTAACTTTAACCCTCAGGCACTATAAATATAATATAAATCCAAATAAACTCTCCCTTTCTATAAATTGCCTTTTTCATAATGTTTTCTCTAAGCAATAGAAAAGCAACTAATACAGGCCACAAAACAAGTTTCAACAGATCTAAGAAGATAGAAATCATATGACATTTTTCAAACTACAACGCTATAAAACCAGAAATCAATAACTAAAGGAAATTCTGGGGGAGAAAAAGAGGAAATCAAACAATGCATTCCTGAACAACCAATTCGCCAAAGAAGAAAAGAACAAAGGACAATCAAGATGTATCTGGACAACACCAGATCCTAGGGATGCAGGAAGAGTACTCATAAGTTTCTAACAATGAGAAAAGAAGGCTCTCCCCTAATCTAACTTTGTACCCAAAAGAATCTGAAAAAGAACTAAGCTCAAATTAAGGACAAAAAAGAAAATATATCTTAGACCAGAAAGAAATGAAAGATATTTCCTCCAAAAAACAATAGAAAGGATTAATAGAGTGAAGTGTGTGTGTGTGTGTGTGTGTGTGTGTGCACGTGTGTTGAGAAGATAAATTGAAATGACAAACCTGTAATTGAAGAAAAAAAAGTTTTGAGAAACAAAATTATAAATCAAAGAGAAGATAGCACACTTGTCCACAGAAATAAAAAGGCTTATGAGACTACTATGAACAAGTATAAACTAACAAATTGAATAACCTAGAAGAAACAGATAAATTCCTAGAAGTGTGTAATCCACCACAGCTGAACCAGAAAAACAAAGGGAATCTGAACAAATACAAGTAAAGAGTTTGAATTAGTGAACATAACCCTCTACCCCCCCCCAAAAAAAAAGCTCATGTCAGGCATGGTGAGGCATGCCTATAACCCCATCACTTAAAGGGTAGAGGTAGGAAGTTCAAGAGTTTAAGGTCATCCTTTGACTATACAGAGTTTGAGAACACCCTTAGATACCCGAGAACCTGTCCAAAGGAAAACAAAAAACCATAGAAGAGAAGGCAGAAAGAATGTAAGAGCCAGGTGGCATGTGGAGCCCCCTTTTCCTGGCATGATGTGGCCATTGCCCTCTCAGCAGCTGTCAAGTATCTGCACAAAACCTGCAGGAGCTTGTTTCACAGAGGGGAAAAGAGCTCAGGAGGCCCTGTCTCTCTCTAAGGACTTATAAGTAGTTGACAGGTGCAAAGAAGGAGAGACACATGAGACTAACCCTTCTCTGAGGATCAGTAGGGAGTTAATAGTAGCTGTGAGAAGGAGGAACATTTTTTTGAGTGATATAACCATTGATAAGATGTTCATGTTCTCATAAATAATTCTTTAGCCATGCTTCTGTGAGCAACCCTAATTAAACTCATTAGTTCATACACATATGCACACACACACACACACAAGCAAAACCATGAAAGTAGGAGGAATAGTTGAGAAGAGGAGGGGGGTCAGTAGGAGAGGAAAGGGGAATAAGACAGTGTAATTGAGGGTGAATATACTGAAAATATGCATGTGTGTGGAAATGTCATAATGAAACTCATTATTATGTGTAGCTAATATATGCTATGAAAATTTATTTGCAAAGGAAAAGGGAAAATTAAATGCTGATGATTTGGCAATGGGAAAACAAGATCTTGGGATAAACATACTTAGGATTTTCTTGCTACATTATTCCTGCTAGACAAAACATGGAGTCAACCTAAGTATCTGTCCATCGTTAAATAGGTAAAGAAAATGAGGTGCATGTGAGCTGGGTAGATGGCCCAGTCATGAAGAGCTCCTGCTACTATCCCAGAGGATCCAAGTTTGGTTTTCAGTAACCCTGTCAGAAGGCTCACAATCACTCAAGCTCCAAGGGATCTGATGCCCTTTTCTGGACTCTTCGGGTGCTTGCACTCACATGCACATAACCACATATAGACAAACACACAGGTAGCTGTAAAATTATAAAAATGGTTATTCAAAAAGGAAAATGGAGTGCATACATATAATGGAATTATCCAAGCCTCTATACAAAGAGGGAACCCCTGCCATTTTCAGCAGCATAGATAAACATGACTATCTCACTTACATGCAGAATGTGAAAATACTCCAACTCACAGAAGCAGAGAGTACACATGTAGTTACCAGGATATGAGAAGATGTTAGTCAAACAGTGCAAAAAGCTCAGGAATGTCAGAAGAATCAATTTTAAAAGTCTAATGCACTGTATGGCAAGGACAGGTGACAGACTGCATTCTTGGCATTTGATCAATATGCAGATCTCAGTGCTCTCATTACAAAGAAAAAGGAACTAAGGCAGGTATTAGATATGTTAATGACCTTGATAGTGGTGATTATTTAAGTTATGTGCATAACAAATTATCAAGTTGTAAATCTTATACAAGTACAATTAAAAACCAAGCCAGGAATGGTGACACACATCTGTAATCTCAGTGATCAAGGAATTGAGGCAGGAATACAGTGAGTTCAAGGCCAGCCTGGGTTATACAGTGAGTTCTAGGACATACTGAGCTGTTGTAGAATGAGACAATGTCTCAAATTAATACTATGAGTATTAATAGTGATAGTCCTTTTTCAAAATAATATGGGGCTGTTCGCACATCTCAGTGCTACATGCCTAGGCTCTGGGTTCAATTCTTAACATAAGCACCGCCACCACCACAGCAACAACCACAACAAAAACCTAGCCAGTGATTCAATCATGTAATTTCATTATTTGGGAGGCTACAGTAGGAGGAGTGTCATGAGTTCAACGCCAGTTCAAAGCCAGGGTTGCACAGTAAGTTATATATTTATGACCAGTTTGAGCTACAGTGGTTCAGACACTGTGTCAAAACTAATAATAATAAACCTATTCCCAGAAATATTTACATTTCAAAAAAATGCTCTGAATGAACAAACGTAACCTCTCAAGATATGCCAAGTCACTGTTACTCAAGATTTAGAAAACAAAATCAGTGCTGGAGAGATGACTTGCTGGGTGAAACATTTGCTGTGCAAGCATGAGAACCAAAATTAGAATGCCTAGAAGTCATGGAAAGCCAAGCAGAGCAGCACACATCTGTAATCTTATTACTCCTACAAGAAGATGGTTAGCTTGCAGGCCAGCTAACCTGACATAAGCACAGGGGCAGGGGATGGAGGGAGAGGAAACAAGATGGAAGGACAGGACCAACAACCAAGGATGCGCAAATTTGCACAAATGAGCACATGTACGCACGCACACACATGGGCACACAAGAAAACAAAAACAATATCATATTAACAATAAGAAAAGATAATAAAGAGGTAGTCCTTTCACTTACTAATTAAATACTTACCGAGCAACTAGGAACAGACACTGTGCTAGGAACTGTGAATAGAGTAAAGGATCTCCCATCCAATATCTGAGTTGAAATACTTTATTTAAGTTTGAGGATGTAACTCTGTGGCTAGAGCTCATGCATTACCATATGCAAGACCCTGGGTTTGACCCCCAAGTAACAAAACTGAACAAAACCAAAGCTTTCCGTAGCCCTAGCATGAATTTACATCAATTAGCTTATGTTTTTCTGCAGAAGAATCCAGCATGCTGGCCTCAATTATTAGACATTATAAGTAGGCATATTTCTTTGCCAGTCAAATAAAAAGCACAAAGGATTTATTTTAGTAGCCCAGCATGAAAGGGCTGTTAACCAAAAAACAGGTTTGGAAGAAAATTCTGACATCCTAAGAGCAGCCAACACATTATAGTCTTGTAGTAGAATTATTGAAGGATTTTGCTGTTTCGCGTTTGGCCAGAACTACCCAAAAAAAAGGATCAGAAATCACACACACACACACACACACACACACACACACACACACACACCAGAATTGGCCTCTGTCTGCTCCTTCTGAACTGATCTTAGGGTAGGATACTGCACTATGAGAATCAGGCTGGGAGCCCTCTGTGTTTCTTATTTCATAAGGTGACAACTGGGCCTTTCACTTATCTTCCCTGATGTGGTGCACCACCTTGTGAGGAAACCTCTGCTTTGTCCATTTTGCAGATGAAAAAACAGAGATCAGGAGAACCAAGTGACTATCACAGGTGTAGCTCTACTACAAGTACTGGTACCAGCATTTAAAACCCCGAGTCACGTGCTTCAGGGTGGAATAGTTGCTGTTTCTTGGTTAATGAGGATTTATTATATACTTCTAGCATACAAGTTTTAGCTATTCTGTTCCATTGGAATGCCATTGTGGTCAAAGTTTGTGTCTTAGGTTTCAAATGGCCTGTACAGTTCCCACAAATAAGGTGCTGAATCCCAGAAATAAAAAGGACTTATTCCTAAAATACTGGATCTTTCTGAAAAAAAGAAAAATAAAAAGTCAGGTTTCCTGGATGTATGTTATTGACATTAAAACACACTGTTTCCTGGATCTAGAGCATTGTTATAGGCTGGACAGAGAACTTCCAGGGCACCCATATAGCATCTCACAATGGTACCTAACTCCAGTTCTGCAGGATCTGATGCCCTCTTCTGATCTTCCCAGGGACCAGGAGTGCATGTGGTACACAGTCATATACATGTAGGCAAAGCACCTCATATGCTCAAAATAAAATAAAAGAATAATTTAAAAATTTTTAAACAAAGTGTTGTGAGACTGAAACATACATTTTGAGCAGGCGGGTAGTTAGTAGAGCGCTTACCCAGAATACAGGAAGCCCTGGATTTGTTCGCTAATGAATGCAGGTCTCTATAATTCTAGCACTCCTGAGGGGGATCCAGAGGATAAGCAATTTGTGGTCATCTTTGGCTACATAGCAAGATTAAGGCCAGCCTGAGACATGAGACAATGTGTTACAATATAAAAGTAAATAAATAAGCATCTCTCTAATTCTAGTATCAGAACGGAAGTTGCTCTTTATTCAGAGAATCAAGATGGGGGGTTGAAGATTTTACTAGTTTATGGAGTAATTTGTGTGTGTGTGTGTGTGTGTGTGTGTGTGTGTGTGAGAGAGAGAGAGAGAGAGAGAGAGAGAGAGAGAGAGAGGTGAGTGATATGTGTGTGTGTATGCACATGCTTGTGCATGTGTATCCTTGGAATTAAACTTAGAGCCCTGCACATACTAGTTTTATGTCTGAGCTATATTCTCAGCCCTGAGATTATTGATGAGAATAGAAAGAGCATCAGTGACAATGGAAGAGAATGTGAGCAAAGCACATTCTTTATTGCATCTAAGTTTCTTGAGGTAATAAATGGAAAATGATGAAATAGATAAAGCTCAAAGGAACACTAGACAAATTAATCTAGTGTCTATGACAATTTGACAAAGGAATACTAAAGATGCTCATATTTTTCATCTATGTTAATAATACTATGGTGCAAACATCCTGAAACAATAAATACTCAAAACATTCATAGACTGGACTATGCACAAAAGAATTGTGTATTTTCTCCCAGTGCAATGTAAGAGCACTGGTCAGGAGGAATGGACTTCAGCTACTGCTGTAGTTTGGATCTTAAAAGTCTTCTAAGGGACCATGTGATAATGAAGCCCTTGGGAAGTATGAGCTGGTGGGAAATATTTAGTTCATTGGAAATGTGACCTTTTAAGAGATAGCAAGAAGTAAGCCCTTCCCTCTTTTCCTGCTTGCTTCCAGACAATAAAGTAAGTTTTGCTTGGTTCCCCACTCCCACCAGGATGTGTTCTCACAAGGCCAACTAATCATAAGCTGAGAGCTCTAAAACTGTTGTCCAAAATAAACCATTTCTCTTAATAAGATGATTCTCTTAGGTTTTTTTTTTTGTTGTTGTTGTTATGATAGCAGAAAGTTGACTAACACAACTACTAACAATAATATAGATAGTGAGTTCAAGACCAGCTATGATTACATGGTGTGTCCTGGCTGGTTTTATGTGTCAACTTGACATGACACAAGGTAAAATCATAGAAAAGGAAGGAGCCTCAGTTAAGGAAATGCCTCCATAAGGCATCTTGTCAATTAGTGACCAATGGTGGAGGGCCCAGCTCATGATTGGTGGTGCTATCCCTGGGATGGTGTCCTGGGTTCTATAAGAAAGCAAGCTCACCAAGTCATGAGGAGCAAGCCAGCAAGCAGTACCCCTCCATGGCCTCTACCTTAGCTGCTACCTCCAGGTTCCTGTCCTGCTTGAGTTATTGTCCTGACTTCCTTCAATGGAAAACAGCAAGGTGGACGTGTAAGCTGGATAAAGCCTTTTTCCCCAATTCACTTTTTGGTCATACTGTTTTGTCACAGCAATAAAAAACCTAACTAAAACATACTGAGACCACATCTCAAAAGAAAACAAAGAAACAAAGAACACGGATGATGCAATGAATGTTAGAAGCTTGAATGAAAAGACATTATATATAATGTTTTGTAAAGTTCAAAACAAAACTAAAATTGTTTAAGAATACATGTGCTAAATGTATTTTGTTTTAAAGGAGGTGAGTGTAAAATTCAGAATAATTATTATTTTAGTGGGAAAGGAAGAAATTATGAAGGAAAGACAGCCTCTGAGTGTTTATATTTTAAGATTCTTCACAACTTGCATATTGACTATATGTTACATTTATTACTTTATATATAAATTATTATCTGGTAAAAAACTTTTAAGGAAAAATATATTCTCTGCCATTCTATTGTGGGGAAAATTCTCAAAAGATCTTAAGAAAGAGTTGAGATTGTGGTTCAATGATCTAGCACTTGTCTAGCATTCGTAAGGTCTTAAAGTCAATCTACAACCATTCAGACAAAATTCTTAGAAACAAATCTATTTTTTCATGATAAATTAAAGATTTATAAGAACTCAGATGACTCAGTGGTTAAGAATTCTTACTGTTCTAGCAGAAGAATTGAGTTTGGTTTCTAGCATCCATGTGACAGCTCACCAACACCTATAACTACAAACATCAGAGGATCTGACTACTTCTGAGGGCTCCTCCATGGAGGCTACACATACATACACCCAGGCACACACATACATATAAAGTTAAATAAATATTTAGAGAAAAATACTTGAGATACTCTAGACATGGTGATGCATGTCTGTTATTTCAGCATTTGCAAGGAGAAGGCAGGCAGATGAGGAGTTCAAAGCCAGCCTTGGCTAGAGAGGGACATACACACACACACACACACACACACACACACACACACACACAAATCGAGAAACCAAACATGCAGATAAAGTCTAAATTTTGGTGCATTGGACCAAGAAGACATTTCTGCAGCTAGCCTTTAAAGCAGTCTTCTCTGCTGACACAGTAGTTTTTGATCGCCCCAAATCACCCTTCCAACTCTGAGCTGGCTTGTTAGCTATCCTGCTCTGTTCCACTAGATAAGACCATTTGACAGATGGAGTAATGACTTTGAGAAGTTATCTTTTGATTAGCCAGAACAAATCCTCAATCTGGAGCACTGGCCAGGTATTTTTCAAAGCCTAGGAAAATAACAGCATCATCCACAGCTGGCACATTCTTGGTCTCCTTGAGAGCTCCAATGTAAGAAGAGTTCATAAAATATCAGGGAAG
>JADRCC010235213.1:0-10839 GCA_019843855.1 Hylomyscus alleni
CTTTTTGTTCTAGCACTTTCAGGTGTGCTGTCAAATTGCTGGTGTGTGTGCTCTCTAGTTTCTTTTTGTAGGCACTTAAAGCTATGAGTTTTCCTCTTAGGACTGCTTTCATTGTGTCCCATAGGTTTGGGTATGTTGTGGCTTCATTTTCATTAAACTCTAGAAAGCCTTTAATTTCTTTCTTTATTTCTTCCTTGACCAAGTTATCATTGATTAGAGTGTTGTTAAGCTTCCAGGTGTATGTGGGCATTCTATTGTTTATTTTGTTATTGAGGAGCAACCTTAGTCCATGGTGGTCTGATAGTATACAAGGAATTTTTTCAATCTTCTTGTATCTGTTGAGTCAATCTGCCTTCTTACATTCATGCATTTAAGTAAATAAGCCCCGGTTCATATGGATTTGGTTCATAGGCTACAAGCTCATCCTAAATGCTGCATTATGGCCTTGGCTCCGTAGATGACTACACTGATCTCAGTGGTGTGCACACTTAAAGAATCTCGATTGAGCCAGGCAGTGGTAGCACATGCTTTTAATCCCAGCACTTGGGAGGCAGAGGCAGGCGGATTTCTGAGTTCAAGGCCAGTCTGGTCTACAGAGTGAGTTCCAGGACAGGCAGGGCTACACAGAGAAAACCTGTCTCGAAAAAAAAAAAAAAAAAAAAAAAAGAAGAAGAAGAAGAATCTCGATTTGTACTCATTAATTCCAGTAAGTGTGTACTCTTATGTGTATAAGATGTGTGGGGCCCTAAGCTCAATTCCCAGTACTACAGAAAACTGTATCTTAAATTAAGGTTATGGACCAATGGTATAATGATTGATCACTTTGGAGCTTGCCTGAAATACAGAATCTCAAACTAAACCACCAACCTATTGAACTGATATCTAAAGTGTAACAAGATCCCCACATTTGACTATATACAACACAACAAATAAATACAAATGAGACAGGTAAATTCATAAAAAAGCATGATGGTGTGTGGGCACAGTGGGCAGAATGCCAGCTGGAAGGCACAGATTAATGGATATGGAGCTTAAAGTGATGAAAATTGATTTCGACATCAGACAGAAGTGCTTACAGAATACTACAAGATTCCAATAGCTTCTCAGTTGTTTACTTTGAAAATGTCAAAAGTCGTGTGATATTTATTTTATTTTATTTTTTTAAGTTCAAGTCAAATATGGTGATGATGTTATAATAATCCAAGCACGTTAGAGGTTGAGGCAGGAGGATCCCGAGTCTGAGACTAACCTGGGCTACATAGAAAGGCGATAACCTAAAGAAGAGCAAAGGTGAATGGGCAACCTGTTGCTGTCACTGCCTTCATGCCAAGGTTTAGTCCTTATACACAGAAAGCTCAAGATGAACTGGTGAAAGCAAGATAAAAATGTGAAATGGACCTCCAAGGCTGGCTAGGGAGACAGGTGAGCTGGCCCTGCTCATTTGGCCATTCTAATGTGCTTTTCAATGTTGAGAGGCTGAATAGGAGGGGGAAATGTGCTAAAGAAACCCCAGCTCTTTCCAGACACTATTCTGGATGACTAACTGGGTTCTGCTGATTTGATGTGAGATTTGCAAGGCCGAAAAAAAAAAAATGTCTGTATAGGTACATGAAGCTTCCTGGCCAATTCTATTCAGCTATTCAGTTGCTAGCTTCATGGATTAGTATAAGGGACTAACAGGGGCAAGCAAGATTCATGTACACTGTGTGCCCAGTCACTAAGTTCAAGTTAATGAGCATTAAGAGGAGGCAGTAGCGATAGCCACAAAAGTCCTGGGAAGAAGACCTTAATGTGCCCTAGATCTGAGTTATGGAAGTACACTCATGAACTCCACTTTGGTTGACAACTTGCTTTCTTTCCTCCTCTTTGACAGTGGCCCAGGATCATCATTGTCCTCTATCTGAGTCACTCTGGGAAGCCTCACTAGCATGTGTACTTCAAGCCCCACTCAAGTTTTCTTAAGCACCTCATTGCCTGTATAAACCTCCTTTTGTTGAATCTATCTGGAGTGGCTTAGGTTTTGTTCGCTGACCTCTAGCCAATACAAAAGCTTTGGGAGACTCATGTTCTAGCTGCTAAGAGACCCAGAAAGAAAAGCCACACTTAGTCCTGAGGACTGGAAAGAGCTTGTTTTATGGAAGCCGTGTGACTTGGTGAATGAGAGAAAGCCGCTGGCTAGGAATAAGAGACAGAGTTTACTTTGCTGAATTAAATTAAAGAAGGAATATGGAGGCTAACACCCGAGGTTACAGGAATTTATAGTTTATCTAGAGATACAGGTCTGAAACTCCTAGAGGATTAGAAATATTTTCTTTTGGTTTTATGGTTTTGGATTTGTTTTTTTTTCTTTATTTTATGTATATGAATATATTGTAGCTCTTTTTAGACACATCAGAAGAGGGCATCAGATATCATTACAGATGGTTGTGAGCTACCATGTGGTTGCTGAGAATTGAACTCAGGACCTTTGGAAGAGCAGTCAGTGCTCTTAACCACTGAGCCATCTCTCAAACCCCGGTGGCTCCTGCTTTTAATCCAGTCAGAAGCAGGTGGATTTTTTTGAGTTCCAAGACACTCTGTCTCAAACAAACAAAGAAACAAACAAACAAAAGGCACTAATCTTTTTTTTTTCTTTTTTTTTTTTTTGGTTTTTGGTTTTTGGAGACAGGGTTTCTCTATGTCGCCCTGGCTGGCCTGGAACTCACTCTGTAGACCAGGCTGGCCTTGAACTCAAGAAATCCACCTGCCTCTGCCTCCCAAGTGCTGGGATTAAAGGCGTGTGCCACCACAGACTGGCCTGGCATTAATCTTTTAAAAATATAAAATGCTACAGTCACAGGAATAATCAAGATTTAAAATCATATCTAAATTTAAAATAACTAAACATGGGGGCTGGAGAGATGGCTCAGCGATTAAGAGCACTGACTGCTCTTCCAGAGGTCCTGAGTTCAAATCCCTGCAACCACATGGTGGCTCACAGCCATCTATAATGAGATCTGACACCTTCTTCTGGTGTGTCTGAAGACAGCTACAGTGTACTTATCTATAATAATAAGTAAATCTTTAAAAAAAATAACTAAATACTTTTGTGCCAGGAACTTTTATTTATTTAAGGCCAAGTAAGTCTAGGACATTTGTTTTTTCTTTCTTCCTTTCTTTCTTTCTCTCTTTCTTTCCCTCTCTCTCCCCCTTTCTTCCTTTCTCCCTTCCTTCCTTCCTTTCTTTCTTTCTTTCTTTCTTTTAGCCATAGCTTTTTAAATAATGGGTATTGTCACCATATGCATTATAGAATTGAACATGGGGTGTGCATATAAAAATTGTCAACATCTAAAAGTTTCTGGATATATAATAACAAAATCTATTAATTCAATCAAATGCATAAGCAATCTGATACGTTTCTGCCCATGCTTACTATGTCACATTTTGGGATTCCACTGAAAGCTTAATTGTCAACACACAACACTGCTACTTTCCTCTTGGCATGTCATTATACCATGAAACACCAATGGACTCCTTGAAACTTTTTGCTCAGATTCAAGGCTATTATGTGCTAGGAATTGTAAGGGGTTTTTTGTTTTTGTTTTTTGGTTTGTTTTTTGTTTTGTTTTGTTTTTGGGATTTCGTTTATTTATTTTATGTATGAGTACTCTGTCTGCATGTACACCTGCCAGCCAGAAGAGGGCATCAGATTCTAGTATAGATAGTTGTGAGCCACCATGTGGTTATGGGAATTGAACTCAGGACCTTTGGAAGAACAGACATTACTCTTAACTGTTGAGCCATCTCTCCAGCCCTGAATTGCCATGTTTTTACTGTATTGTACATACAAAGTTTTCTGTTCTTGTAGAAATATAAGAGTTTGATTACATAAAACAAAGACTGGATCATTTGCACAACAGTAAGAACCTTAACTACTGATCAGACTCTCTCCCCTGCAGTGATTTAACTCTTTTTAAAACAAACAAACCTATCCATGTCACTAGTACCTTTACAATGATACAAGAATTCCGATGCATGTACCATGCCCTGTTCTCCTTCAGAGTTGATCTCGATTTCTTTTTCAACTTTCCCACTGACAGAACCAAAAGCTCCAAATTCTCCTTTTTCACTGTCAGGTCTCTGAGTTCCAGGCCAGCCTGGTCTACAAAGTGAGTTCAAGGAGAGCCAGGGATTCACAGAGAAATTTTGTCTTGAAAAATCAAAAAAAAGAAAAAAAAAAAAAAAGAAAGAGAGAGAGAGAGAAAGAGAAAAAAGAAAAAACAAAGAAAGAAAGAAAGAAAGAAACAAACAAACAAACAAACAAAGAGAGAAAAGAGTTGTAGCACTCTTTCCAATGGGGAAAATTGAGAAACAACCTAAAATGTGGTTTCTCCATACAATGAAGTGCAATATATAAAATACTTCAACATTTACCATATGTCTCATCAGGTTGAATATAAAATGTAAGTTGTGAAAAATCATAATATGATTCTATTTACTTGTAAAGTGCTAAAGACACTTAGCTGTGGGAAAACATCCAAGAATGAAAATGTTGTCCCCAAATGGCCACAGTCCCCAGACTGTCTTTGTGTAGCCTGAGAGCCAAGAATGTCTTTTACAGGATTGAAGAGTTGTAATTTATTTTTACAAAAACTTAAATGCAGAATATTCAACTGAGACCAACAAAACCTAAAATATTTAGTATTAAGAATTGTATAAAAAACTTCAGTGATGTCTGTGTTCTGTGGAGATACATGCACCTATAGGAAATAGATATCTATGCATATATAGAAATACACACACACTCACATATTATACATATGTGTGTGATGCAGTCATGTAAGTTGATGGTTATCTTTACAGAGGCAGAAAGGGAGAAATATTTCTGTACCATCTGTCTTCTCAAGAAGGAATGGAAGCAAATAAGGCTTTGTCTATTCCTACCTGTGGAGAAGTTTTTTTTTTGTTTTTGTTTTTGTTTTTGTTTTTGTTTGTTTCTTTGTTTCTGAGTTTTCCTCATTTACAGAATTTCGACAGTAATAATTGTTCTCTACTCACAGGGAGGGATACATTTCAGATCAAGACAGTAGCAAGAATGAAGTAACTGCAGAGCATTATACAAAGCTGCAAGGATACCTTTTCTCTTGTTAAATCGATTTATTCCAGGTACTTGTAGTGAGAGAAAACTGACTGACACTATTAGAATGGAGGGACAGATTGCTTTTTTTCCCTAAGACTTGCTGTGTCATTGACTCTGAGGGGCCTATGTCTTTTAGGAGTAGAGTTTAACTAATTTCATATTCTCTCTTCATGACATTGCCATCCCAGCATTCAGTTTGAAGCCCGAGACGAAAATACAGTCTTATGGAACTCAAGAATGTTTGCCCTGATTTGACTCATAGGGCTGTCTACTACATAAGACCCTGACTTAAAAATCCCTGGAAGTCCCACTGTATCTTCTTCACCAGGGCATCTTGTGAGTCCTCAGGCTCTGTACTCCCTCCACTCTAGCTGGACTGCGGTGGTGTGTCACCTGTCAGCCTCTTGACAATGCCATCATTTTTCAGTTGGCAATTGAAAGTCAATGCTGCGTGAGGCAATCTTTCCAAATGAACTATGTCTTTGAGCTATGCTCAGAATTTAGCAAGCACCCTGAAGACAACACAGGCCTCAGCTCGCTGCAGGAGTCTGCTGTTCATGAGTCTTCCATCCTGGGGGGCATGATTGCCTTAAGGACTGTTTCACAATATTCTTCACCACCTCACTCAATGGTCAACACATCTGCTTCTCTGAAAGTATTTTTTAAATCTACCAACTTGTTTGTATGCTTTCTTCTCTTCTGTTCTTGAAGTTCTGTTCAACTGCCTTTGAATATATCATTAGTCCAAACTGAAAAGATCCACATAACATTTCCTACCCATGCTCTGAGACTGACTTAGTTACTTATATTTGCTCATGGTTTCATCTTCATGCAGAATTCACTGCTTTCTCTCCACACATATATGGAGAGGGAGAGAGAGAAGCAAAGACCTAGGCACTGCTAATATTAGTACAGTCTCTTATGTTTTTCAAGTACCATTCAGCTTTATCCCTCAATCCTTAAGAGGTGGATGGAGTTCAGTTTAAGAATCCTTTGTTTAAAGAACAATCAGATAAGAGGTTCATTAAAGACATTGTATACAGGATAACTCCTTCCATGTACTTTTGTCCTAAGCACTTTAGAATAATAGCTCCTTGAAGTTTTGTGATGTTTCTTTGACCTCTACATGCTGTGCAAAGGTACTTTCTAAAATCCATTGTTGTCTTTGATTAACTTCACCTCAGGTTAGCATATTCTAGGTGCATTAAAATGGAGCTAGTAGTCACCAGTTATCATTTGTTACCAATTTTTTTCACTATTAGTTAAATATTCTATCCTTGCCTGACACTCAATTTTCCATGAGAAGATCTGTATTCCTTTGACACACAGGCAGTATTGCATTGAAGAAACCAAATTTGGAGTTGGACATGGTGCTGCATACCATTAATCTCAGCACTCCTGATACTGAGGCAGAGACAGATGGATCTCTGTAAATTTGGAGCCAACCTGAACTACATACTGACAGCCAGGACTACATAAAGAAACTGTCTCAAAAAAGAAAAGAAGAAACATGGGAGGGAGGAAGGGAAAGAGGGAGGGAGAGAGGTAGGAAGTAAAGAAAGAAAGCAGATTTGGACATACTGGATGTGGTATTGTACATCTGTAATCCTAATACTCAGTGAGTAGAGACTGAAGAATTGAGAGTTCTAAGACAACCTGGGTTGCCTAACAAGATCTATCAATATGAAAATAAACAAATAAGTAAATAAGGAAACTTAAGGCCATGTGTGAGAATAAAGTCAGTGTTCAGAATACTAAAGCAGAAAGATCTCAAATTCAAAGCCAACCTGACTACAAAAGGAGTTCAAATCCAGCATGCCTGGGATACATAGTAAGACCCTTGCTCAAGACACACAAAAGAAACAACACTGAAGTCCTAACCTTGAATTCTAGTCCTACCAATTATTTTATAGGTTGTACAACCTGAGGTAAAGCACTTCACTTTTGGAGTCTTGGGTTACTCATCTGTAAAAGGTTAATAACAGCACACACATCCCAAAATGTGATAATTCAGGAGCTATTATTGGTATCCACCTCCATAACTATCAGTCTTCCCATCTCTAGAAATGGAATACCAGTGTTGGGAATACCTCTTAGTAGCAGAGTGCTTAGAATTTGTCAGCCTCTGGATCCCATCCCTAGAACAAGAAAAAGAGAGAACGTGCCAAAATTGTGGTCTTGAAGTACAAATGATATACTTTTTCCTGGGTAAGCTTGTCGATGTTGACTTTTTAGTTGGGACAGTTCACTGTGCAATGTTAAATATGCACTAGAGAGGAGTTAGCACTGGCCTTGCCCACTTAGGCCAAGAGAATCCCTCTAGAAAATCAAAATAAATGTCAATTATTCTGAATATTCTACATCTACTCTTAAGAGATAGGAGCCATTGAAAAGCTAAAGGATCAGTTATACACATAAGGTGTTATGGCCTTTCAAAAAGTACAAGCCATCAATCCCAAAGAGAGCTGAGTCCCTCTGACAGCATGCTCTCTGATTCCAATTTGAAATTAATAATGATTCCCCCAAGAATTTTTTATAGTTTTCTACTTTGCTTTCTTTCAATAGTAACACTTATTCATGTTTCAGGAGTACTTTTCATTCCTGGAAATATTCAAGTCCTATTCCAAAAAGCAGAAGATAAAGCTAGTTAAGTTACTTGGATTCTGAATGAAAATCTGTCTAAAACTGGGTAAGATTGAAATTTCCTCCTTCCTGTGTCTTGAAAGCATCTCAAAAAATGCTAAAAGCTAGAACAATAAGATTATGGGATGTTCAAACTATATAGCAGCTCACTTAAAAAGGCTAGATCTAATCATACTTCCTGTTGGAGCTAGGTTGACCACTAAGAAGCTATAAGTAGACTTTTATTTTTCTATTTATATACCTTAGGCTTTCCATTAGTCCATTGTTACTCAATTTTTTTTTACAGTAAGAGGAAACTAATTCATGTCATAATATAATAGTATATTTCTCAAAGCATTCTGTTGTTCTCTTTTCTACTCTTCTCTCCTCTATCCCCAAGAGAAGAGGACATGCCATCATGAACACTCATATTACATCCTCCATCCCCTAGTAAGAGGATAGGTTAATACAAGCAACTGAAAGACTTACATAAAAAAAAAAAGTTAAGACATCGAAGAAAGAAATTGAAGAAGATATCAGGAGATGGAAAGATCTCCCATGCTCATAGATTGGTAGGAAGAATGGTTAGTCTACCAAGAGCAACCTACAGATTCAACTCAATCTTCATCAAAATTCCAACACAATTCTTCACAGAACTTGAAAGGACACTTTTTTTTTTAACCTTCATATGGAAACACACACATACTAAACCCGAAAAAAAAAGGAAACAAATAAAACACAGGACAACTTAACTTTCCTGAATAATAAAAGAACTACTAACAGTATCACCATGTTGATTTCAAGTTGTATTAATAAAATCAGCATTGTATTTGCACAAAACCAGAT
Source organism: Hylomyscus alleni (assembly GCA_019843855.1). Classification (NCBI taxonomy): domain Eukaryota; kingdom Metazoa; phylum Chordata; class Mammalia; order Rodentia; family Muridae; genus Hylomyscus; species Hylomyscus alleni. The sequence goes on from JADRCC010235213.1 coordinate 8,588, forward strand.
ATATTGATCAATTAAGTCAAACTGAGGACACAAACATAAACCTATACATGTATGGACACTTGACTTTTGATACAGATATCAGAAATACACAATGGAAAAAAGGAAGCACCTTGCACAGATGTGGTGATCTAACTGGACGGTCCCTGTAGAAGAATGCAACTAGATCCATGTGCATCACCCTCAATGCAACTCAACTCCAAATGGATCAACATAGAACCAGATACACTGAAGCTGGTAGAGGAGAAACTGGTCAATATCCCTGGATTCATTAGCACAGGATATGACTTTCTGAACAGAATATCAGTAGCACAGGCACTAAGATCAACAAGTAATAAATGAGACCTCAGGGAACCAAAAAGCTTCTATATAGCAAAAGACACCACCAATAGGACAAAATGGCAAACTATAGAAGGGGAAAAGGTCTTCACTAACTATAGATCTGATAGTGGGCTAATATTTAAAATATATAAAGAACTAAAAAAAAAACTAGGTATCCAAAACCAAATAAGCCAATTAAAATATGGAGTATATATTCTCAGAATAGGAAACTCAAATCACTGAGAAACAAAGAATGTTCATTAGCCTTAGCCATCAGGAAAATGCAGATCAAAACTACTTTGAGATCCCACCTTACAATCTTACAATTGTATACCAATCAGAATGGCAGAGATCAATAAATGAAATGACAGCTCATGCTGGTGAAGATATAGAGTATAGGGAACATTCCTCCATTGCTGGTGGAACTGGAAACTTGTACAACCACTATGGAAATTGGTGTGGTGGTTCCTCTGGAAGATGGGAATTGATCTCTCTCAAGATATAGCTATAGAACTCTTGGGTAAACCCAAAGAATTCTTACCACAATGATACTTATCCAACCATCTCCACTGCCGTTTTATTCATAATAGCCAGAAATTGGAAACAGAAGAATGGATAAAGAAAATGTGGTACCTTTACAAATATGGTATGCATTTGCTTATATGTAGATACTGTTAAGTCTTGAGTACGCAGACTACAATCCATATAACCACAGAGGTTAGGTATAAAATAAAGAATTATGGGGAAAGGAGGGAACTTCCAAGAAAGGGGAAGTAAAACAGACAATTGTAGATAGACAGGGAGCAGGGGTGTGGGGTGACTATAATGGGAGCATCAAACAGTGTGATGGAGGGAAGAGGTGGTTAAGGGAGTGGATACAAGGGAGCATCTATAACTAAGGACCATTTGAGGAGCCATATGGAAACCTGATACAAATCCCTTCACTAAGATCTCAGGGAAATTTGTGGAGAAGGAGGCAGAGTGTGTCACTGTGGATGGAAGACACCAAGGAAACAAGACCTTCAAAATACAGCAAAAGTGATGCACATATAAACTCACAGAGACTGTAGCAACGTGCACAGGGCCTGCACCAGTCTGTGCCAGATGGGGTCCCAGAACTGAGAGGGAGTGTAGATACAAACCTCTCTTCCTAACCCAGAAGCTATCACCAATTGATAATTACATGCAAATGACAAATTAGTTTTCTCCAAAGACTCCAAGGAGTCTAACTAGGAAACCAAACCACTCCTGTTTTGTTTGTTTGTTTTGTCTTTGTTTTGTTGTTTGTTTTTGTTGTTTGTGTAGCGTTGGCTGTCCTGGAACTAGCTCTGTAGACTAAACTAGATTTCTTTTCTTGGTTTCTTGGTTTTTTGGTTTTTTTAAGATTTTTTTTTTGTTTTTGTTTTTTTGTTTTGGTTTGGTTTTGGTTTTTCAAGGCAGGGCTTCTCTGTATAGCCCTGGCTGTCTTAGAACTCACTTTGTAAACCAGGCTGGCCTCAAACTCAGAAATCCTCCTGTCTCTGCCTCCCAAGTGCTGGGATTAAAGGTATGTGCCACCATTGCCTGGCTAAGATTTATTTATTTTATGTACATGAGTATACTACACTGTAGCTGTCTCCAGACACACCAGAAGAGGACATCAGGTACCATTACAGATGGTTGTGAGCCACCACGTGGTTGCTGGGAATTGAACTCAGGACCTCTGGAAGAGCAGTCTGTGCTCTTAACTGCTGAGCCATCCCTCCAGCCCTGTAGACTAGATTTCTTGAACTCAGAGATGTACATCTGCCCTCTGAAGTGCTGGGATTAAAGGCACTGCAAATGCCAAGCTATACAAATCACACTTAAAGGCAGACCCCATAACCAGCCATTAGATGTCCAATACCAAACTAATTTGATTTAAATTTTGGAGCTTCCTTGTCTTGTAATGCTGT
>JADRCC010235224.1:0-11972 GCA_019843855.1 Hylomyscus alleni
ATTTATTTATTTATTTATTTATTTATTTATTTATTTTTATTTATTTAATGTATATGAGTACACTGTAGCTGTTGTGAACCATTGCTGGGAATTTTGAATTTAGGACCTTTGCTAAGTACACTGTACCTGTACAGCTACAGACACACCAGAAGAGGACATCAGATCTCATTACAGATGGTCATGAGCCACCATGTGGTTGCTGGGATTTGAACTCAGGACCTTCGGAAGAGCAGTCAGTGCTCTTAACCGCTGAGCCATCTCTCCAGCCCCTACCTTGAATTCTTTATTTGGTTTGGGTTTGGGTTTTTGGTGGAGTTTGTTGCTGTTGTTTGGAGAGAGTTTTGTTTGTTAAACAGGGTTTCACTGTAGTTCTGACTGGCCTAGGACTTGCAAATATCCTCCTACCTCTACTTCCCAACTGTTGAAATTAAAGGCAGGTGCTAAGCCTAGAATTAGTTACTTGTTTTGTTGTTTTGAAAAGTGTCTCATTATGTGGCCCTGGCTGTCCTGTAACTCATAAAGATCTGCTTGTTTCTGTCCCACAAGTCTTGGGATGAAAGTCATGTGCCACCACATTCCACTGTGTTTGTTTGTTTGTTTGTTCAAATGGTCTGGAACTCAGAATTAGGCTTAAGGCCTTAAGCTTCAGGTAGCCACCTATGTCTGCCTCCCTAGCACTGCTCCCATGCCTGTCTTTTTTGTTTATGTGGGTTCTGGGGTCAAATTCAGGTCCTCATGCTTGCATAGCCAGTACTTTATAGGCTAAGCACTTTTCCAGACTCTAAAGTATATTCTGGGGGCTCAGTGGTCTTATGTTCTATCCCCAGCACTGCCAAAAGAAAATTACACTTCTGTTGTCTCCTTTTCAAAAGACTTTTTCTTTGAAGCCATTTTAAGTTCACAGAAAACTTAACTTAAAACTGAAAATTACAGAAACTGCCCATCAGATTCCTGTTGGTCATAATAAGTATTTTTTTATATCGTGTTTGTTATGGGTATTATGTATTCTTTGATGTTTGTACTTTTTAATCTTTTTACATGTGCTTATTTTCTGTGTATATGTGTGAAAATCAGGGGACAACTTTCAGGAATTGATTCTTTTCTACCTTCATGTGAGTCCTAGGGATCAAACTCAGGCCTTTACCCACTGAGCCATCTCATAGGCCTACATTCTTTGAGTTTTGACAAGATCAGATAATAACATATATCCACGATTATCAAAATATATTTGTCTCTTGATTCTTCTATTATGGAAAATTTCAAAAAATCTCAAGGTATAGAGAGAATAAAAATCCAGTACACCTTTTACCTACTTCCACAATGTAGCCAGAATTGCCTTTACTGCACTTAGAATGCTCCCAATGGAGGTCAAACAAGTCTCAGCTTATTCTTTCAAGATTTTAGTTTTATACAACTTGCTTACACAGTTCACACAACCCTAGAAAGTCTTATCACTATTACCATTGTACAGAAAAGTTAAAGGGCCCTGGTAAGTTTAGGAGAGCTACAACAGGACCTACAGGTTAGGAATGAGATAAGTAGGCTCCCTGGGTTAGTATCTTACTCCCAGGTAAAGCATAATCTCACTAAATATGCTTACTATTAGCTAGAAGGGCAGGGACACTCCTGTGCATCCCAGACAATTGTAACTGTCCAATCTTTGTCTTTGTGTGTGTGAGAGAAAGAAAGGTGGGGGGTAAATGTGTGTATGCACACACACAAGTGGAAGCCAGAGGACAACTTTAGATGTTGTTCCTCCAGTGCTGTCCACCTTGTTAGGGTATATGGTGTGGGGTACAAATGCACAGGTGTATTGAGGCCAGAGGTCAGCTTTTGGTGTTTTCTTTAATTACCTGCCACCTTAATTTTTTAAACAGGAATGCTTTTTCATATCTTAATTTTATTATATGTGTTTGTATATTTTGCCTGCACATATCTTTGTGTACTATTTTTGTCCCCAGTGCTTGTAACGGCCAGAAGAAAGCATCTGATAACCTAGAACTGAAGTTACAGAGCAGCCAGTACTCTGAGCCACCTCTCTAGTCTGTGTGTGTGTGTGTGTGTGTGTGTGTGTGTGTGTGTGTGTGTGTGTATGTGTGTGTACATATATAGTTAATTTTTAAATATTTTCTTTTTTTAAAGATTTATTTATTATTATAAATGAGTACACAGAAGAGGGTATCAGATTTCATTATGAGTGGTTGTGAGCCACCATATGGTTGCTGAGATTTGAACTCACAACCTTCAGAAGAGCAGTCGGTGCTCTTACCCACTGAGCCATCTCACCAGCCCCTAAATATTTTCTAATAGTTAAAATTTTTTAAATATTTTAATTATATTTCAATTTACTTTGTATGTGTATAAGTGTATGTGTATGTCTGTATCTGTGTGTGTAGGTGCATGTCAGAGGACAACTTGAGAGAATGGGTTCTCTTCTTCATTATATAGGCCCTGCCAGGGATCAAACTCAGGTCATCATGCTTGGTGGCAGGCACCTTTTATCCACTGAACCATCCCATTGATTCCCACCTTGTTTTCTGAGAAACAGTCTCTCATTGGCCTGGAATTCACCAAGTAAACTAAGCTGGCTGGTCAGTGAGCCCCAGGAATCCTCCTGTCTTTATCTTCCCATCATTGGAATTACAAGCATGTACCACTGTGTTCTGAAGATTGAATCTGGGTATATGTTCTCAATTTAACTATCCTCCAGACCCAAATTTTGTCCATTTGCTTTACAAATGTTAACTAAGTGTCTTAGTTAACATTTGGCAGTGAACAGATACCATGACCAAGGTAACTCTTATATAAGGACAACATTTAATTGGGGCTGGCTTACAGGTTCAGAGGTTCAATCCATTATCATCATGGCAGCATGCAGGCAGGCATGGCAGTGGAGGAGCTGAGAGTTCTACATCTTCATCTGAAGGCTTCTAAGAAAAAACTGGTTCCCACATGGTTAGGAGGAGGGTCTCATTGCCCACCCCCACAATAGTACAATTCCTCCAACAAGGCCACACCTCCTAATAGTGCTACTCCCCGGGTCAAGCATATTAAAACTACCACACAAGTGTTTGTGTTGAGCAGTCACTGCTACACACTAAGAAGAGAGCCACAGATATAGCAACACAGTTTAGATTTATCTACCATTTGACCCAACACGAGCCAGGAAGCTGATAGTGGGGAGCACTGTGTGTCTAGATTCCCAAAAGTTTTAGGACAACTTTGAAGGCTAACTCTTCTTAATTGAGATTGGGATATGTGTTTGTCCTGCCACCAACCTAACTGGCCATGTACATTGGAACATGTACCCACACTAGGTGCCTGTATTAGAGTCACCCATATGCAACCCATATGTTCCCAGAGTGTTGGTGAAATAGTTATTTCAGAGAAAACAAGGTATTGTAACCTGATGTTAAATGGTCAAAACAACTGTTACTATATTTCCTACATGTATTGGATGCACCTTGCACATACCTATTTAGATGCCTTCCTTACCTGCCTGGAGAAGAGGAAAGAGGCTGCCTCACTGTGGTCCTCTTGCACATTTCAGTAGCAAGTCCTCCATCTGAAATGCCTTGTCCTAACTCTTACTATTGTTTGTTCTATATTTTCTCTGATCTAGATGACCTCTCTTTGGGAACTTGATGTCCCTACCCTTCCTTATTCTCTTCTGGGGTAAATTAATTCCCTTAACCAACTTCAGATATTTTCTTGCTTCTCTCCCCCTTTCCTGCAAACAAAGCTGCAAAATTCTTCATGTCAGACATCCAAGCATTCCCTCAGCTTTTCAAGGAAGGCTATAAATGACTAATGACAATATGGAGCTAGCAGTCTTCTAACTGCATTTTCTTCCAACACACAGCAGGAATTGGTGGCTTTCAGGTGCCCACACCCAGGAGAGTTCCACTCAACAGCATGAGGCCAGTCCAAGAGCACAGATAACTGGAATATGTCAATTCTGATTTCCACTAAGGACACAACTAGAATGTGACAATTATGATTTCCACCAAGGACAGAACTCTTAAATTTTCCTTCCCTGGTTCTTTAAGCTAACCCAACTCTCCCCGAGACCAATTCACCTCATTTTCAGACAGACCCATTTCCCCTTTCCAAACTGAATCTTCAGCCCCAGCATGTCACAAACTTAGCCCTGACTCTAAACACTGCTGTCTTCAAGCATTACCCCTCAAACCCATCTCAAACATATACTAACAACATTCTGAAATACCAAGTATATACACAGTGGTATGCTTACTCATTCTTTGAATGTTAGGGTTTCAAAACTTTTGTTTATTTTTAGTGTGTGTGTGTGTGTGTTTGTGTGTGTGTGTTTGTGTGTGTGTGTGTTACATGCCCATGTGTGCCATGTGTCAAAGCCAGAGAGGTATGGGGAACATGAAATCCCTTCATCTATCAATCTGCATTATTTAAGACATTTTCTTTTTTTGTTTTGTTTTGTTTTGTTTTGTTTTTCGAGACAGGGTTTCTCTGTATAGCCCTGGCTGTCCTGGACTCACCCTGTAGACCAGGCTGGCCTCGAACTCAGAAATCCGCCTGCCTCTGCCTCCCAAGTGCTAGGATTAAAGGCGTGTGCTACCACGCCTGGTGAGCATTGTACCTTTTGACAGAGAGACTGGCTTGCATAGAGTTGGAGGTTGGGTTCAGTTTTCTTCACAAGAACTTAAGAATGCACTACAACAGGAGAAATTCATGGAGTGAAGCTTTATGTACACGCTTAGAGACCAAAGGTTTTGCAATGAGATCAAACACCATCTATAAAGAGAGATTTCTGAGTCTGGAACTACCCATTGAATAAATGTAACTGATAATAGATTTTTTTTTTATTTTTGGTTTTTTGAGACAGGGTTTCTCTGTGTAGCCCTGGCTGTCCTGGAACTCACTCTGTAGACCAGGCTAGCCTCAAACTCAGAAATCGCCTGCCTCTGCCTCCCAAGTGCTGGGATTAAAGGCGTGCACCACCACCGCCTGGCCTGATAATAGATTTTAAAATACATTTATGGTCTCAGATTTGTTATTTTTAAATTATATGTGTGTGTCTTTGTAGGAATATATGCACATGATTGCAGGTGATTTCAAAGTCCAGACAAGGGCATCAGATCTCCTATGACTGGAGTTACAGTCCTGGTGTAGGTACTGGGAACCAAACTCAGATCCTCTGCAAGAGCAATACATGCTCTTAGCCACTCTAAGAACCATCTCTCTCTCCAGCTGCCAGATAAATGTATATTTAATGCTTTTTAATTTTTTTATTTTTAAATTGTATGTATGTGTATGTGTTATATAGACGTTTCCTCAAAGGGTGGAATATTCCATCATGAAGAGAAATTAGTTTAAGAAAGTAAACAGCTCGATAGTTGAATACATATGGCAGACTGATAGCAAAAAAAAAAAAAAAGGAAAGAAAGAAAGAAAAGAAAGTAAGTAAACAGCTCAAAATAGCCTCAGAAAGCCCCTGAAACTGACCAGATTCACTCTACTCCTCAATCTCAAAGAGTACAGAAGAAATACTGTTGAGAGATATTCTCAGACCAGTCGAGCTGCTCAGACCTTGCAGTCTAGAAAAAAACATAGCAGCCTGAAGGAAGCAGAGACACCAGATGAACTGCCTAGTAGAAGCTAAGACCAACTAAACCTCTGAAAAAAAATACTCTCTGATTTACTGAGCTGCCTGCAGGCTGTACAGTGTGCTGTAGGTTTCCAGAATTCATGAACTGTTATCTATGCAGGACAGGAGTAGGCTTTGGTGATGGAGCCATCTTTGAGTCATTTCTGCTCCTGTAAGTAACCCCAATAAAGTCCAGGTATCTTCACTGTAGTCTATTGTTGGTTCTGTATCTGAGGTAAGTAGACATTTGTTTAAGTCTATCCAGGAATAATATCATATAACAGCATGTGTATGAGTTTGTCCATATGCATGTAGTGTCTGATAAAGCCAGAAGAGATCATTGGATTCCCTGGAGCTGGAGTTATAGGGAGTAGGGAGCCACCTGACATGAATGTTAAGATACAAACTCAGGTCTTCTAAAAGAGAAGTCTGTGCTTTTAATCACTGAGCAGTCTCTCCAGTCCTAGAGAAATGTATTTTTAAAAGACAAAAATTTTAATGTAACATCAAAATTATTGTAACTTACTTGTAAGCTAAAAAGTTATGATTTTGGGAATTTTTCCTCTATATCCCCAACCATGTGTCTTTGCACTTCCTGGAAGCAAGTACCTCCAAATTTGTGAGCAATTGACTTCTCTCACACCAGTAGCAGAGGTTAATTTCTATGGGGATCAAACCCAGGTCTTTTTTTTAATTATTTATTTATATATTTAAGTACACTGTAGCTGTCTTCAAACACCCCAGAAGAAGGCAGCAGATCTCATTACAGATGGTTGTGAGCCACCATGTGGTTGCTGGGATTTGAACTCAGGATCTCGGAAGGGCAGTCAGTGCTCTTAACCGATGAGCCATCTCTCCAGCCCTCAAACCCAAGTCTTAATGAAAACTAGACAACACTCTGACTGAAATATACCACAAGTTTCAAGAGGTTCTTTATTTTTATGTACTTTTATTTTTAAAAAATATGAATTTTTTTAAGTTATATATGCATGTATGTGTCTGAGTATATGTGAGTGCTAGTGCCTTTGGAATCCAGCTGTCAGAATCCTTGGAGCTGGATTTATAGGTTGCAATCCACATGACAATGTGGGAACCAAACTCAGGTCTTCCCCAAGAGCTGTATGCACTCACTCTTGTCTCTCTGGGGTTATTTTCTCTCGGCTTTTAAATTATGTATTATTCAGTAATTTCATATATGAATTCAATGCATTTAGATCATATCCACCCCCTCACTCCCCTTCTATAGCACTTGTTTTTTGTTAGGTAAGGTCTCCTGTACCTCAGGCTGGCTTTAAACATGCTATATAGCTGAGGGTGGCCTTGAACTCCTCCCTCCACTTCCCTTTGCTGGTTGGGCCCAGCTACAGGTTGGGCCATCACACCTCCTTATTTATTTTTTAAAAGATTAACTGAGCCGTGCAGTGGTGGTGCACGCCTTTAATCCCAGCACTTGGAGGCAGAGGCAGGCGGATTTCTGAGTTGGAGGCCAGCCTTGTCTACAGAGTGAGTTCCAGGACAGCCAGGGCTACTCAGGGAAACCCTGTCTCGAAAAACAAAAAACAAAGCAAAAGATAAAACTGGCCTTAAATATCCAATCCTCCTGCCAGGTGGTGATGCACAACGTTAATCCCAGCACTCAGGAAGCAAGTCAGGCAGATTTCTGAGTTCCAAGCCAGCTTGGTCAGCAGAGTGAGTTCCAGGGCAACCAGGGCTACTCAGAGAAACCCTGTCTCAGGAAAAATATCCAATCCTGTCTCAGCCTTCGGTGTGCTAGCATATCTGAGAAAAGGTTCATTTTAGAGCAATACTCATTTATTCTAGTCTCTCCAGTAACTTTGGGAACAATCACCGTTTTTAAAAAAAATTGTGAGGCCAGGCGGTGGTGGCACATGCCTTTAATCCTAGCACTTGGGAGGCAGAGGCAGACGGATTACTGAGTTCGAGGCCAGCATGGTCTACAAAGTGAGCTCCAGGACAGCCAGGGCTACACAGAGAAACCCTGTCTCGAAAAAAAAACAAAAAAAAATTGTGTATGCATAATTTGTGTATGAGTACTCACAGAGGTCAGAGAACAACTTCTAGGAGTCAGTTTTTTCCCTCCATTGAAGTAATAGTGTTGATAGGCCTCAAGTGTTTTTACCAACTGAGCCATCTCAAAAGCCCCTTTATTTTATAGATTTTTTTAGATTTATTTATTTATTACAAATACACTGTAGCTTTCTTCAGACACACAAGAAGAGGGCGTCAGATCTCATTATGGGTGGTTGTGAACCACCATGTGGTTGCTGGGATTTGAACTCATGACCTTCGGAAGAGCAATCTGTGCTCTTACCCGCTGGGCCATCTCACCAGCCCCCATTTTATAGATTTTTTTTAAGACAAGATTTCTTTCTTTGTGGCTCTGGACAGCCGGCCTGAAACTCTCTCAGTAGACCTAGCTAGCCTCGAACTCAGTGATTTGCCTGCTTCTGTCTTCAAGCCTCATTTAAAAAGAGAGAGAGAGATCAAAACAATAAGATAAACAAGTTTATTTTGTACACTTCAAAAAAGAGAAGCAAATATGGCAATAATAGAACTAACTGCATACAAGTCACCTTTTTAAAAATGACATATGTGTATGTTTGGCTGTATGGGCAGAGGCAAGAAGAGAGTACTAAATCTCCTAAACTGTAGTTACAGGCAGCTGCAAACTGCTAAGTAGGTCATGGGGAGTCGAACCAGAGTCCTGAAAAAAGTAGTAAGCACTCACTGAGCCATCACTTCAACCACCACATGATCTTTAATTTAGTATCAGTTTACTGTCCTCTGACATCAACTTCCTATCACCCATTTTTATCTGAGGAGGTAACCACACAAGAATGTACTCATAGTTCCACACACCAGTAGCAATGACTTAGGCAGTCAGGTCTCACGTGATAGGGTCAGCTCGTCGCTTCCAGAAACGTCACATCCGTTGGGAACCCGACACAAGCCCGCCAGGGGCGAGAGCTTCCGTGAGAGGGCGGAGCCCTAGCACGCGGGCGGAGCCTTGGTGGGGCGGAGCCTGTGGGGGCGGGACGAGGCCCGGCCGGGGCGGGCCTCACTCGCAGGCCCTGGCCGCTGCTTGTGAAGAACTGTGTGGCCACAGAAGCAGGTGAGAAACTTCGACCAGGTAGGTGAGGATGGGAGGTGACTTCTGGCTCCGTCCGCATCACCCAGCGAGAGGTCTTGCGGGCGCGGTTGTGACGTGGAGGCTCTTCTGAACCCAAGACTGCCCGTGGGGGTCGTGAGCCCTTCCTAACTTCTCTAACCACCTGACAAACCCTGGACTTTCAGGTGCGGTGGAGACCTGGTCATCACTGCTAGTTATCCTTCAGCCCCTACACTTTGCTGCTGTGGAAAAAACTTCGGGGTGGTATTGCTTCTTCAGTCTTGGAGTGTGTTTACTCTAACCCTTCCAGCTCCTCTATCAACAAAGGTGTAGGATAGGGGCCAAATCCCTCTTGCAGTGACTATGGTCCACCAGTCCTACTGGTAGGATGGAGTATGGGTAGATGGCCCCTAGCCTCTCCCTTAACTGGCTCACATTACTCTGATGCCTACATCTTTTCCTCTCTACTTGACTAGTTACCTTACTCTGGTGGTTACTTTCCTGCCTCCCTCTTCATCAGTGAGATTCAAGACTGGACCAGAGCCCCCAGGGTAAGTGACCCATACTCAAAATCAGCATAATGTAAAGCCTGCTATATCCACTGCCATCTAGTTGCCCCAATTCTAGCAAATGATGATACAAAGGTGTTGACTATCCAGTTGACAAAGGGAAGGAGGCAGACCTCTCCTTTTGCCCCATGTTATTCTCCCCTTAAAAATACTCAGGTTCACTATAAATTTAAAACTGGTAGGTGGTGCACACCTTTATCCCAGCACTTGGGAGGAAGAGGCAGGTGGATCTGAGTTCCAGCCTGGTCTACATGGTGAATTCCAGGCCAGCTAAGACTACACAGTGAGGCCCTGTCTCAACAGCAGCAGCCACAGCAGCAACAACAACAACAGCAAGACAACTCTGGTAAGGTTGAATGTAGTAGCCTACACCTTTAATTCCAGCACATAAGAGATAGAGGCAGGCAGATCTCTGTGAAATTAAGGCCAGTCTAGTTTACATGTGAGTTGCAGGCCAACAGGACTACAACAAAGACCCTGTCTCAAACAAAAAGACTCCGATAGGGTAATCCATTCCAAAAGACTACTCAGAGACTCTCAGATGTAGCAGCAGCTATAAGAGCTCAAATTCTGAGACCAAGGAGCTCTGACAAGAGAAGGCTGCTCAGTGGATACCTATTGTATCCTTACTGTATTCTTCCTGAAGTCCCACTGTAACTTCCCTGAGAAACAGGGGCATGCTTCCCACAGGACTTCCATCTCATAACTATAGGACAGGTGAAACAAGACATGTAGCCACAGTTTGTCAGTAGCAGCCTTTGGTTCAGGAAGTTACCTACTGCACATATCACTTTAAGACTTTGTAGTTGACAAATGGCACTTAGACTCCCTTATTCTATTCTTAAAGACCTGGATCTGTCAAAAAACCAAAAAAAGAAAGAAAGAAAGAAAAAAATAAGGGAGTATAGGAGGAATGAATGAAAGAAAGAAGGAAAGAAAGATAGATAGATAGATAGATAGATAGATCGATCTGGATCTGGCCCAAGCCAATGTTCCCATCAGCACCCTTTTTTCTCATCTGACCAGTCTCTTTGTTTCCCCCAAGGAAGCCATTTATTTGATTTGCTTTGTTTGGAAATGAACTATCAAGGCTGCCCTGGAACTGACTATATAACTGAAGGATAATCTTAGACTCCTGATTCTCTTGGCTCCACCTCCCAAATACTGGGATGACAAGAGTGAGCCACCATACTTAGCCCCTTCAGGTAGCAATTTAGTTCATTCCCATGGTGGTATTACTGCATCTTCAAATGAGTGTGGGATGGCCTAGTGGTGACAGGGTTAGAGATTGCTCTCCTAAAACCCTCAGTATTAGACCTTCTCTATGAGGTTACCATAGTAAGAAAGTACATGTAATTTAGCAGCCTGAGCGGGGTTTCCTATATGTAGGTGACCCCTCTTGAGGGCTGAGAAGCTTGAGGCAGCTGTGCTCAAAGAGAAGATGGCTTAATAACATTCAAGGGTCAGCACTATTCCCAAACTAGAAGTAAAGGTCTGAGAGCCCCATGCTCCTAAGCTTGCAGTTTCTCTTCTTCATTTTGTTTTGTTTGTTTGTTTGTTTGTTTGTTTGCTTTTGTTTTGTTTTGTTTTTCAAGTCAGGGTTTCTCTGTATAGCCCTGGCTGTCCTGGAACTCACTCTGTAGACCAGGCTAGCCTCAAACTCAGAAATCGCCTGTCTCTGCCTCCCAAGTGCTGGGATTAAAGGCGTGCACCACTGCTGCCCGGCCATTAGCCACTTTCTTTACCCCTTCTCTTTACAGGAAAAATCCTGCTATCAAGGAAGAAAACATAGGACCAGGACCTTCCCATGGACCATTCTCAGGACATTCCAACAGCATAAGCAAGGGTGTTTCCCTAAGACACAGGAGGCCTGAAAACACTATCCTTTGTGAAGTGCCATGGTGGTCAGGAAAAGCAGAGGTAGCTCCCAGCAGTTGCCTGGCCTGGGAAGACAGGGTGGTTGTGCAGGTTTTGTAGGCATGCTTGGAACTGCCCTGCTTTTTATCAGCCTGCCATGGGGGGCCCAAGTGATGGCCAGTGCCAACATCAGCACTGCTCTGGACCACACAAGTGGTCACTATTTGAGTATTGGGGATGGCTCAGTGACAGAGTTTGATTTCCCTGAGAAGAGTGAGGGTATCATTGTGATCTCTAGCCAATACACTGGACAGGCCAATGGGACAGGCCCCAGCCCCACACTTAAGGTTATATCCCTGGACACAGAGGTACTGACCATTAAGAATGTGAGTGCCATAACATGGGGCAGCGGAGGTGGCTTTGTGGTGAACATCCACTCGGGTCTGGCTGGGCTAGCCCCACTCCACCTCCAGCTCATGGATTTCCATGAGGCCCCACCCCTGCTGATTGAAGAACGGAGAGATTTCTGCATCAGGGTGTCACCTGCTGAAGACCTCCCTTCTGCTCTCAACACCAACTTGGGCCACTTCTCAGAGAACCCAGTACTCTACCTGCTTCTGCCTCTTATCTTTGTCAACAAGTGTTCATTTGGGTGCAAAGTGGAACTTGAAGTTTTGAAGGAGCTCCTACAGAGCCCACAACCCATGCTGTTGGGCCTCTTGGGCCAGTTTCTGGTCATGCCCTTCTATGCTTTCCTGATGGCCAAAGTCTTCATGTTACCCAAGGCCTT
>JADRCC010235268.1:0-11326 GCA_019843855.1 Hylomyscus alleni
GTTATTAGCCCAGAAGTTTGGAATATACAAAGTACAATCCACAAACCTCAAGAAATTCAAGAAAAAGGAAGACATTTCATTCCTTCTTAAAAGGGGGAACAAAATATCCATGCAAGGAGTTGTAGAGACTAACTATGGAGCAGAGACTGAAGGAAGGGCACTCCAGCCTGATAGAGCTGTCTCCTGAGAGGCTCTGACAGTACCTGACTAATACAGAAGTAGAGGCTCACAGCCATCCATTGAATTGAGTACAGGGTCCCCAATGAAGGAGTTAGAGAAAGAACCAATGGAGTTGAAGGGTTTGCAGCCTCTTGGAATGAACAACAATATGGACTGACCAATGCCCTCAGAGCTCCTAGGGACTCAACCACCAACCAAGGACTATACATGGTGGGACTGATTGTTCTGGCATCATGTGTATAGTAGAGGATTGCAAAATCAGTCATCAATGGGAGGAGAGGCCCTTGGCCCTGTGAAGGTTCTGTGCCCCAGTGTAGGGGAATGACAGGGCTGATAAGTGGGAGAGGGTGGAGTGGCAGGCATGGGGAGGGGGGAGGCAACAGGGGTTTGTTCTTGTTGTTTTTGTTTGTTCATTAAAAAGAAAAGAATAAATAAATAATAAAAAAAATGGAACACTAGTTTGGTTCATGGGCAATTGTACATTTAATTGAAGTTTGACTCCACTCAGTTGCCTAGCTTTATCTCCAAGATCTGTCAGGTGAGTTTGAGTCTCAGATTTCCTGTGTTCCTTGACTTTGTATGTGATTTATCAGGAACATCAAGCTTTAATCATCTCGGAACTCCTGCCAACAAGAGAAAAAACTCTTATTCCGAAGCTAAACAACTCTGGGTCCTGATTGGCCTGGCTTGTGTCATGTACTCAAATCTAACCAATTGTTGTAGTCTCAAGATTATAAGTCTTTAATTAGCTAGAAAGAGATTATATGCCCCTACCCATGGAGGTCAGAAGTAAAGATGATTTGCTTAAGCCTTGTTGGATGGGAGCAGCAGAGGGTTGGTGTTTAATAAAAATAAAGTGTTAAAATTGCCACCAAAAAAAGCATACTGTGAGTGCCTTGTAACATTATTTCTAATGTTTTTATAAGGTATTTAATAAATGTTGACTGGATTTGTGCATAAACCAGTGACTCTAGCCTGCTTCTACCCTCATTTCTATCCACTGCTCTCATCCATATTGTTCCTGGCAACTATTAGCCTCCTAAAAATTAGAACTTCTGGCATTCTTCTACACTGTCCTTTCTCCAATTCTAGCCAACATGACTTTGATTGGTCATAATTGGATTGATTTTATTCAGAAACCACAGAAGTGATTCTTTGCTAATATTCTTGAAGGATTTTCCACAGTGTGATTAGATTATTACTAATCTAATAATACACCAGATTAATGGTGTTATTGGTAATAGTATGTGATTTTTTTCTCAGCAATCATATAGCTCACTCAAGGAAATTTTTGAAAATCTTTTATTCTGAAAAATTTTCATAACCAAGATTAGAATGGAGGAGAAGGAGACGGGGAGAGGCTATGGGAGGGGGCTACTGGAAGGAGGGAGGGCTGCTATCAGGATGTAAAGTGAATAAATAAATAAATGGAAAAAACAGAAGTTGTGTTAGACTGCAGCCACCACATAGCACATTTCCTCACAATAAGCAAACAAATAGATAGACCCTGTATTGCTGTCTGGGGAGTAGAAGTACATGTCTTGTTTATTCTTATGATCATATGCATTACTACTTTACCTACAACTAGCATCCACCAACCCATATGCTGAGTCCTTTTTTGGTACAGGTGAGGGAAACTTCATAGGAGATCTTATTCTTTTTTTGTTTTGTTTTGTTTTGTTTTGTTTTTGAGACAGGGTTTCTCTGTGTATCCCTGGCTGTTGTGAAACTCACTCTGTAGACCAGGCTGGCCTCGAACTCAGAAATCCATCTGTCTCTGACTCCCAAGTGCTGGGATTAAAGGCATGCACCACCACTGCCCAGCGAGGAGATCCTATTCTTAGACACCAAGTTACAACTCCCTCCAGACTAAAGTGATTGCAACCAGGGACTTTTTGGGTACCAAAAGCACTGTCCCCAGGCCAAGGCTTGCTCTAGAGACTTGGAAAATCTGAGTGCTAATCCAAATAAATGCCATATCTGAACATACTGCGGCAGGGAAAATGGTTCTTCATCCTTAGGTCTATATTCTTTCCTCCTCTTCTCTTTTGTCCCTGGCTCAGGCTCATATTGTTAGATGTCATACATGAGTGCACAAGAACACTGAGGTCTGTCTGTCCCAGATTTATTACTGTACTTTGGAGACAGTTATTCCTTGACCTCGTCTTGAAGCCAACAGAATACACCAACTGTGTTGTTTGTTGCAGAGGAAGGATTTGGGGAAGAGGCTTGCTTGCATAGGCTGTAGGTACATTCCTGTGCTTCTCAACTTATTTAAAGAAAAGGGAAACCAGGAAATAGTTAGAGAGAGTGTCTTCAAAGCACATTGCCAAGAATAAGGACCTTTACCTAGAGCCAAGAGAAGAACTGCCCATAGTTGAGGGTAATGGAGCACACTGAATTCGCTTATATCTGTCATCACAACTCCTGCTCTAGTGACATCCCCTATCAACAAATGCATGAACAAGTATGCTCACACATGTGCAAAACACACACACATGTGCACAAATATGCTCACACATGTGCAACACACACACACACACACACACACACACACACACACACACACACACACCCCATGTCAACCATGGCTAAACAAAATGCTTGTTGTTTAGGGCTTAGAAATGATTTCTATAATAAAAAGAAACTGGGTCCGCAGATGAAGCTATAGTCAAATGTGGAAGCTGCCTGTCAGGAGCCATATGGGCACAAATGATCCTGAGCCTGTGGGGTCCTTAATGGTTCTGTTAAATTGGCAGTGACCAGAACACAAGCATCAATAAAGCTCTCCAAGTTATAACAGACATTGTTCCCACCCCTCTACTTACCCTCAGCACTCACGGTTGCAGCTTCTGCCAATGCTATTCTCTTCCAAACACCATAATCTCTTCACCTGAAGGATTCTCTTTGGTGGATCACCAAAGGACCAAAGAGTCAAGGGTTCACACTAGGAGCACACTTAGTCAGCGATGGGAAGAGCTGGAGGGAGAACCCTAACTTCCTCTTCCGCCAGTGTGATCATCATGAGTTCTACACTATCTTCTGAAGGCACTCACTGGGATTGAGTCTTAGTTGTTCACAATGGTAGTCATTCATAAAGACCTCCCAGGTTTCTCTCTCTCTCTCTTTGCTACCATACTTCATCATGCCTCTACCTTTATTTCCTAGGATATTTGCCACAAGTACTTCTATAGTGAAGTTCACACTCTCAAATATTTCCTTTGGCAACTGTTTCTTGTGTACACAACCTTGATTTCTAGTCCCATGATTTTGTTTTGTTTTCTTTTTCGTGTCAGGGTTTCTCTGTGTAGCCTTGGCTGTCTTAGAATTCCCTCTGTGGACCAGGCTGGCCTCAGACTCAGAGATCCACCTGCCTCTGCTGAGATTAAAGGCATGTGTCCGCATTACCCTGCAGTCTCAAGAATTTTGACAGATTGTGGCTTCTCAAGCACCACTTTCTGGGTTCATGTTTCAGTTTTACAGACAAGGAAACCAAGACACCACAAAATCCAATAACTTCCCTGAGCTTTCATACTGAGAAGGCAAGAGAAGCAAACTCAAATAACTTATGAATGATGTCCAATAGTATTTTATATCACCATAATGCCTCAAAAGAGCAGATCAAAGTGTTTGTAATCAGGATAGAGATCCCAGTCTACAATTTTTGACTTGTCAAATTCTCCTTCTTTTTCTTCATACATTGATGACAATAATTTCAGAATTGTTAAGTAGCATACTACAGTCACAGTGCTTCACACCTTGCTTAGAACATAGGATGTGCTCTGTATACAAGTCAGTTGGCTCCTTGCCCCTCCTCCTGCTCTCTATCAGGTTCATTCCTTGGACTGACAAGAGGGCAAGTAATGGCATAGGAGAATTTAGCCTCAAATGCTTGTTGTTTCCACAAAGTATATGGCTAATTTATTTCAAAAGGCTTTTGCTCCTATGAAGTTTAATCGAGTTGATGTGTATTAAAGGAATCACTTAATCTTCATCTGAATGTGAGCAGTAAATGTGTTTTGGAGATTATACTCATTCCCCAGTGACTCTAAGTACTTTCCTATTCTAAAGCCGATTCTCTTCCACCAGAGCAAAAGGTTTTCTATTCTATGGAGTCACCAAAATGAAATACAGAGTCACAAGCAAAGTGGTTGTTTACCTTTTGGTACAGGAACACACCCAGCAAGAGCCACAGTGTGGATCCTAGTTCCAACATCCATTTGTTGTGCTAATCTGCTTCTGAATATATACAAGGCTATAGGTGTCTGCCAAACAGGTTTTAAAATATCAGGTCTGCACAAAGGAGGTGAGCTGCTAGTTCTTCACTTTGTTGCCCCTAATGGAAGGCCAGCTGCTAAGACCTGTCAGGGGAGACATTTTGCCAAATGAATTTTAATGGCTGTGAATCAAGTTCAATTCATGAAAAAGGAAAGACAGGAAAACTTACTGGGTATCATATCGGCAATACTAAACTTTTACATCCAGTAAGCACATGGGATGTACAAGTTGCTTGGAAAGCAGTGAAGAATTTTTGTTCCCCAGCCAGAAGCAATTCAACTCAGCATTATCTGAGGAAGGGCTTTGATTTCTTCTCTGTGTTACTTAAATATTCTTGAATCAGATAGGAGCACAGAAGGTCTAGTTACACAAGACCTAGACATTAAGTTCAACAGTGTGGGGTGAAAGATGGTTGATCAAGAAAGATGGCAGCCAAGGGTGTGCAGTGGCTGTCTTACACTGGGTCACATTTTAACAATTTCCTCCGGATACACTCAGGCTTGTTGATCAAATGGAAACATATATCCTAAGAGATTAAAATAAAAGAAAATAAAAACAAACAACAACAAAACCCACCTAGCAAAACTTTAGTCTCAGGATTAGAACCCAAATCTTTCTGTGGCCAAAGCCTGTTCACTTTCTTGTGATACTGTTCTAACTGTTGGCCTGGGGTTTGGGAGGTAGGAGAGTTAGAAATTATGAGGTCAGTTCTAACATCCATGTGGCCTTGAACAAATTAATTTACTCTATTGAATAACCAGTTCTTTCTGCAAAATGGAGTTAATCACTATAATTTACACATGCTCTATCATTGCCATAAGGACAAAATGAGTTAATAGATATACACGTGTTTTAGAAGCAGATAAGAGTTATGCAAATATAATTTATAGTCATTTATTGATGATGGTAGTCATCATCATCACCATCATCATCACCATGGCAATGATTTTTAATGGCTGTGATGATGGCAATGGTGATGATGATCACTGTATTACAAAAGATATCTCAAAGGATACTCTTTAGCATGAGGCTACTCACGGACTGTGTACAGATTTTGGTGTCTGAGAAGCTGCTGCTTGCCTAGTAGAAGGATGACTCCAGGTACCAGGGAACCAGGCAGTATATGTTGAGAGGAAATGAAGGCATGTTCAAGTATTATGACCTTATCTGAGGGATCATCAGGGTCAGAGGCCATCAAGAGAGCAAAGGGGAGGGCAGAGAGAATCCAGATGGGATTGTGAGACTGAGCCACAGTGAGATCTTAGTATCTTAGCTGTTGGGTTTAGATCCTATTTTTGAACTATGAGCAAGCAGCCTTATGCCAAAACCATCTGGGTCTGCTCTTGGACAGGCTTCCAGCTGCACAAGAATGGAGATTGGGTCTTCAAATATTTATGGGCTTCAGATGCATGGCCTCTGGAGCTCCAGGAGGTGAAAGCACGTTCCAGATGCATAAAGGCTGACTATCAGTATGGGCTACACCATAGGAGGCTCTGGCTCAAACATCCCCATTTGAGCCTGCGTTGTTACAGATGCAGGTTAGAAGAATCTGGAAGCCTCAGGACAAGGAGGTTTCAGAGCGAGCAGGCTCTGTGGTGAAATAACCGAGAGATCCTGGCTCTACAGGTGTGTTTAAGGTGGCTACAGTGCTCCCTTGTGGGAAAATGAGTGGGGCTGTCAGTTCATCCCTTCTATGCTTTTAAAAGTTGAACTCCTCCGGGTGAAAGAAATAGGTTATCGTTGTTGCCAAAGGTGTTGGGAGTCCTTTTAGCATCTCATTTGTTTTGTTATACAAGAAGCAGTTTGTTCCAAGGGGTTGAGATGGCAGCAATGCCTTTGGCCAGGAACCTTGGTCTGAAGCCTTTGGGCAGAGTTTACAATGGACTGACTGTAAGATAAAGTATAAAAAGACCACAGTCTACTAAAGGCAAGGAAGCAAAGAAGGGGGACTTTTGTCTTTTCTAACCCACCTGGGGTTTCTCAGATGTGACTTGGCTCTACCTATGACTCTGATAAGGAAGGTGTCCCTTCTCTAGACACATTAGCTCCTCTCTTTTTACACCAGCCTTTTGAAGCTAGAAGAAGAGCACTGGGCCTGGATAGGCCATGAGGGGACAGCTTGCAGGAAAGAATTGGGGGAATAAGGCCTTTTGTGATTTTGTTTGAGCTGGACTGCTGGCAGGCAAAAAGGACGAGACAGTTCAGTGCCCTGGGATGATAGCCAGATCATTGAGAGTGACGTTTCTTCTCACATCAGAAACAAATGTCTCCAGGGAGCCCTGATCAGCAAGGAAGGAGTTTTTAGTAAGTGTTTAAATGTAGAAGACCAGATTTTGTCCATAAGGGTGAGATTTCGAAACAGCACAGACTCCAAATAAACAAGTAGCATTCTGAAACTTCAACACAGAACGCTTCCTTGATCATACTGATAATGACCGCTGAAGAATGAAGAGCAGAGGAGCTGCTTTTTCTCTTCCAGAATGCAGGCCATGTTTCCATTGTACCTGTATGTGTATTCTACTTTGAAAGTTACATGAAAATGGTACAACAGCTATCACTTCAATGTGTCATAACCTTAGGCAATGTGTCATAACCTTAGATAGAGCTTATTCAATGGCAGCGGCATTAAGAAACTCTTGACAACATTCTACTGCTTAGGTCCTCAGTCTGTTCACAGCTTTTTCTCTAAGGAGCTCTATTACTAAAGTATATAATGTGGTACATCCTTATAGTAAATTTCTCTCCATGCAGAGTTGATTTCTGGTGTTTATAGTTGAAGAACTCTTGTTGTGTGAAATATTAAAAAAAAAAAAAAAAGCATCCCACTATTGCTGGCTAGGCACCAGCAGACAGGCTGACCTGTTCTCAGCCCAGCAGACTCTCTGACTCAGAGCCCTGAAATTGCTCTCTCTTCCTGGCTCACTAAGTTCCCATGGCTGGCTGTTGCCACATATGCCCCATGCTTCCAAATTCTCATGGTTGGATGAGGTACACTCTTACACTACACTTTGCTGCCGTACCTTTCTCTGGAACCCAGTTGAGTCACAATGTGAAGGAAGCCACCACACAACCTTAGTTTAGAATCAACAGGTAGCACAATCACTGGGCGAAGAACCTAGCATCCTAAATTTGTAAACTAATCTATGTTAAAAATTCTCGAGATCTTGGTGGATCTGCCACTCAAACTGACAGAATGTAGCTTCCTACATTCTGTCTGCCTCCCTTGTTCCCACCTCCCAAAAGAGCCATTTCTTACCCTGTCTTCCCTCTTCCTCTTCCAGACTAGGAAGTCCTGCCTACGCGCCCAGTGATTGGTCCCTTGTCATCTTTATTCATTAGAAGAAAGTTCCACCATAAACCCCAAGCGAGATTCTAATTTATGTTGCTTCCTTTCAATCATTTATGGTTTCTTTAGCCTCACCATTGGCCAAGCATAAGTGCCATTTCTGAAAAACATTCAAT
Source organism: Hylomyscus alleni (assembly GCA_019843855.1). NCBI lineage: Eukaryota > Metazoa > Chordata > Mammalia > Rodentia > Muridae > Hylomyscus > Hylomyscus alleni. Next base: position 7,921 of record JADRCC010235268.1, read on the forward strand.
GACTAAAGAATCTAATAAGGAGAAAGAAACAAACTGAAGTGCAACATTGAAGAGTTAGGTGAGTTCTAGGAAAGCAAAGGAGGTGTGGATTCAAAGAACACTTTCCAAAGAGAAAATGCTTTAGTTACATTTTGATGGATGAGTTGAAGTCAATCCAGGCACAGAACAATGAAGAGGCAGATGCAGGATACTTCTGAGGTATCTCTATCATATTACCTTAGGCAATCATGGAAAGGCCTACAGGATTCTGTTCTGAGAAATGCGTGAAGAGGACGGAAAATAGACACCAGACTGGGTTGTATACAGTAGTCCCTTTTTATTATATAAACCATAGTTTCATTTCTCATAGTTTCCATTACCTGATATGGTAACTTGCCATAGTCTGAAAATAGAAAGTGGAAAATTATAGAAATAAGAAATTGATGTTTTTAATAGTCTGTTGTTTTGAATATGTGCAATGAGATCTTGCACAGTGCTGTGCCACCTGGGATTTGAGTTACCCCTTTGTTCAGTGTATCCTCTTACCCATGAGTTCTGGTAAATCTTCAATGACAACTTGAGGGCATTCTAAAGCACTTAGAAATAACCTCCGGGCATGTCTGTGTGGCCATTTAAGGGAAAGTTTAACCAAAGAGAGAAGGGGCATTATGAATGTGAACTAGGATGAAGAAAAATGTCAAAGTGAATTAAACATCATCGTTCATCTCCTTCTACTTCCTGATTGTGGATGCAAGTGGACCAGCTCTCCCACATCCAACTGCTGGGAGCACCACACCTTCTGTTCCATGATGGAGATGTTTAACCTTGTTTGGTTAAATTGCTTCTTCCCAGGTATTTCATCACAAAAGTGAGGAAAAAAATAACTAATATATTATCCATTAGTCTCTAAATAGTCATCTTAGTCATTGATTAACAGTCTCAGTATCCTAGTGTTTATTTCCAAGTAATCTTTATTTAGTAAGTACATAGGACAATATTTTCTATTTTAGTTTTAGTCATCCAAATCAATGTCTTCCTATACCAATTTATACACTAAACTCTATGTAAGGTATATATTCTTTTTCGTATCCACTGAGGATCTTGGAATATATCTCCATGAATAAAAGATTCTATATTGGTGATTAGAGTTATAGATGGTTGTAATCTGTCACATGGGGTTGAGAAATTGAACCCAGGTCCCCTGAAAGAGCAGCCCGTGCTCTTAAACACCAAACCATCTCCCTAACCCCTTTGATCATATCATTTCTTCACGGTTAAAAATCTTTCCATGATTTCTTTTGGCTTTCAGGAAAATAGTTCAAATTAACTTGTTAATCATATAAAGCTTTTAAATCTGACTTCTTATATCCTTTGTGTTAGCAGGAAGGGACAAGATTTGTTTACTTGTTTCCTTATATTTTACTTTGTCAAGCTTGAAGAAAAGTTAAAAGAATAATGCAACAGATAAGTCTATACATTTCCTCTAGGTGATTAGTTGCTACCCTTTTGCTATATTCTCTCTCTCTCTCTCTCTCTCTCTCTCTCTCTCCCTCCCTCCCTCCCTCCCTCTCAATTTCCATGTAGCCATACACATACACACACATGCACACTCACACATACATATATTCCTGTATCATATGAAAATTGTAGATATATTACTCTGATAAGTACATTGATGTATAGGTACTCTCCCACAAGACTGCAAAGACCTCAGTTTTGTAGGACAGTGCAAGCATACTAGTGCTTGAGGAGCATCATGTTTGCTCTTCCCTCAGCATGGTGTGCATCCACCTTGATCCTCACAGATCACAAGACTTCTCACTTTATTTTGATCTTTAGTCATAGATACACATCAGGGAGAACTTGCCAGGACCTATCTCAATTTACTCTCTATCCATTTCCCTGCTTCTCCCCCTTTTTCATAGAATTTGCTATCTGACTTTGCTTTCTTTCCTTCTGTCTTGTTCAATGTAGACTTTATAAGGGTAGAGATTAGCTCATTTTTTCCCTCCATTTCCCTTTGACATATTCTTGAATCTAGACAATGTCTAGTTCTAAACACATGCTTAGTGAATATTTAAAGAAAGAATAAATTTATTAAAAAGTTTTTTATTGGTACGATGAGAAATTCTCCAGGATTCCTTCATTTAATTCTCACAGTGATCTCCAGGCTAGATTTTTGCATCACTCTCTCCAACTTAAAGGTGAAGAAAATAAGTGTATGATATTCTTTGTTGCTATGATAAAATAGTGAAAGAAAGTCATTTACAAGAGGGAGGCTTTTATTTGGCTCACAGTTTGAGAGAGTACAGTCTATCATGATGAAGGCAGAAGCAGCTTGTGGCTGGGGCCAGTAGGAGTATGGACTGAGTGCTGAATTGCATTTACAGAAAGGAGGCAGAGAGTTTGGGCCAGAACTTGGGCTAGGTTATAATCCCTAAGATCTATCCTTCAGTGACCAAATTCCTCTAGCTTGGCCCCATGGCTCAGCAGTTCTACAACTTTGAAAAGCAGAGCAGTCAGATAAGCAGCTAAGTATGTAAACACATTGGCTTCTGAGGGACGTTTTATACTCAAACCACAACACAGGTTTGCATACACTGGCTTGGGCCCTTGTCCCCCACCTTACATGTATGGAGTGAAAGAGTCTAAAGTCTCTCTGACCTGAGCACTAGGACCGATTCTATGTCTCAAAGCAGAGACACTTTCTTCCCATGCCTGTTAACAAGCTCTCCTTTTGCCAGGTGGTGGTGGCACATGCCTTTAATCCCAGCACTTGGGAGGCAGAGGCAGATGGATTTCTGAGTTCGAGGCCAGCCTGGTCTACAGAGTGAGTTCCAGGACAGCCAGTGGTACACAGAGAAACCCTGTCTCGAAAAACCAAAAAACAAGCTTTCCTTTTAGCACTGCTTATTTTCTTTGTGTCATCTAGCAGGGAGTAAGATCTAAGTGAGTGCAGCTGCAAACCAGTTCAAGGATAGTGGAGAGCAAGCAAAGGCTCTGCAGAAAGGTGGAGTTCTTGGTAGGACTGCAGAACAATTACGTATGTTCTCACACAACTGTGAGCATTAGAATGGGCTGTAACTTTAATTTTTCAAATCTTATTTTTTAATGATGGTTCTTAAATGCTTTAACCTCCCATGTAAACCCACCACCCACCAGAGTTAGTGGGAAAGAAAGGATAAGGGAGGGGGAGTGGACCTGTTTAGAAAAGTTCTTTGCAGCAACTCCCATCTGTGTTGTCTGGAAATCCAGTTCAGTTCACAGGTTAGCAGAGGCAGCTCAGTTCATTTAGAAACACTTCATGGATACACCAGCAGTCCAGTTCACTAGAGGTGGGATAGCAAACAGGAATCAGTAGCCGTGGCAGGACCTAGCAGAGACAGAAGGAGGGACCAACAGGAATACCAGAAGTTCTCAGTTGTGC
>JADRCC010235276.1:0-11463 GCA_019843855.1 Hylomyscus alleni
TAAAAAGGAAACAGGGTGGGGGGGAGCGGGGAGGGGGGGAACTGGTGAGATGGCTCAGCGGGTAAGAGCACTGACTGCTCTTCCGAAGGTCCTGAGTTCGGATCCCAGCAACCACATGGTGGCTCACAACCACCCGTAATGAGATCTGACGCCCTCTTCTGGTGTGTCTGAAGACAGCTACAGTGAATTACACTGGAGGGAGTGGGGCCGGAGCTAGTGGAGAGGGGGACCAGAGAGGAGCCACACACATGATGGCTCACGGCCATCTGTACAGCTACAGTGCACTCATACACATAAAATAAATAAAATGAATCTTTAAAAAAAAAAAAAAAGGAAACCAGGGAATAATGGGGCAGTCTTCGTTCCATTTCCACAGTCAAATGTGGGCTTCTCTTGTGAAAACCCCATGGAAGTAGTTGTTGAATTGGCCGCACGGGGCTTGGGCTGCAGCAAGCTGTGCAACTGGCTTTACTTTCCTTCGTGTTTTAGTTCTGGTGTGTTTGAAATTGCCGAAGCCTCAGGAGTTAGACCTGGAACCAAAATAATCATCCACCTCAAGTCAGACTGCAAAGATTTCGCCAGCGAGTCCCGGGTGCAAGGTGAGGACAGCCAAGCCTGCAAAGTGGGCACGCGTGGATGAGAGGCATGGCACAGCACATAAGGGTCAGGAGAGAACTCAGCCCCCCACTCAATTGCCATATCTGTGGAGTCCTGATGGCAGGGCTATGTAGCCCTTGTGGTTTTGAGCCTGCTGGGGTGGGAAGTCTGTCATGCCACGTGGCCTTGGGACTCTGACCCTGCTGGGCAGGAGCTGGGGAAAGGTGACTGCTTCTAGCCAGCTCTCTGGCTGTCACACTGAAAGCTCTGCAGAGCACAGCTTCTCTGTTACCAGGTGGTGTCATGTTCCATAGCGGGTGGTGACCTGATCATCTACCTCCCTTGCACAGAGCAGGCAAGCCCTCCCTGGATGTGACCAGACTGTCTTTCTTCACTGTGTTTCTTTCTCCTCCAGATGTGGTCACAAAGTACAGTAACTTTGTCAGCTTCCCCTTGTACCTTAATGGAAAGCGGATTAACACTTTGCAGGTGAGGCCCTCGGCTGCCTGTGAGACTCAGACAGCTATACAAACCTCAAGGATGTGAAGGCAGAGATGAAGTGGGTAGGTGGGGAATTACTTAGAATCACAGGACAGATCAGAGTTATGGGGTGCAGGCAGTTTTCTTTGAAGTGTAAATTACATATCACAAAGTGCTCCCCTCCACCCAGCTTAGTGAGTGGCAATTATTTTATAGCCAGGTACATCTCCACAGCTGGCTTTAAACACTTTTAGCATCTTGAAAAGCATGTCCACACTAACAGTTTTCGTTTCTAGACCTTACAGCTACAATCACCTTTCTCCATCTGTACATTTGCCTGACTCGGGAGTTACATTCTATCAGGCATAGCCTTGTTCCTTTTTGTGACTGAGTAGTATTCCATTTCCTGGATAGATTACAGGCTTGCCTATTGGACAGTGTCGTTATCTCTGCTACGTATACTCTTGTTCGGTCCCCTGGTTAGTCCTTCCCAACCTGCTGTCACAGAGAGGGGCTCTTACTTCAGAGCCTTTGCATCTCTCCCTTGTGTCACCTTCAACCTGCACCAATGCTGGAACTATCAATATGGGGACTTCCTAGTCCCTGCTGGTCTGTGCATGAGTCTGGGTCCTGTGCAATCACTGAGAAATGTGTTTTTAACATAACACTTCCCCTTTGATATGAATTTCAGGCCATCTGGATGATGGACCCAAAGGACATCAGTGAATTTCAGCATGAGGAATTCTACCGTTATATCGCTCAGGCTTATGATAAGCCCCGCTTCACTTTGCACTACAAGACGGACGCACCACTCAACATCCGCAGCATCTTCTATGTGCCAGAGATGGTGAGGTGCTGCACTGGTCACTGCGTAACTCTGGGCAAGCCACAGGTTATGGGTAATTCACAGTGTCTACCCAGGGGTTCCCTCAGAAGAGCTGCACAGACTTGCCAGTGTATATTTGCCATTGTGGTGCAGGGCTGTGGCTTCTTCAGGCTCCTGCTACTCCCGCTTCCCCTCTGCTTTTGTCTCTTGCAGCAGCAACAACAGTTCCACCAGGTCCATACTACAGAAGCCTAGTCAAGGGCTACTTCCCTGTCTCACTGCAGCAGACCCTGGTAGCAACCAGCTTATATTAAAAGGTCTGGGTTGGCCTTTGCCCTCCCTGACCATGAGTTGCAATTTTGGGTAAGACCCTTGCTACCCATGGATCAGCAGAGATACTGGGTCTCAGCTCATTGGGACTTCCTAGATAAGCCTACACTGCAACTGCAGCCAGTACTGAGGCAGAGTGGGTGTTTTCTAAGAGCGCAGGGTTTGGACTTTGCAAACCCCATGTAAAAGCTGCCAGCTCTGCTGCTGTGGTAAGAGGGCCTCATTGGTCCATGGAACCTTAAATGCCACAGCCCAAGTTTCATGTCTTCCTATGTCAGGAGATAGTCCTGTTTGATTTTCCCCACAACCACTTAAAACAAAGTAAGAACCGGGGCTGGAGAGATGGCTCAGTGGTCCAGAGGTCCTGAGTTCAATCCTAACAACCACATGGTGGCTAAGAACCATCTATAGTGTGATCTGATGCCCTCTTCTGGCACACAGGTGTACAAGCAGATGGAGTACTCATGTATATTAAATAAATAAATACAGGCCCCATCTTGCAATGGTGATAGGGGAACCCATGCTGACTTTGGCCTGGAAACCATGGTTTGCTGGTTCTGACTTCTAGTAAGTTGTAACTCTGTTTTGAGGCATCTAAGACTTGTTTGAGGTCCCCTGTTGGGTATGGCTTGGGGAGGCTGCTCCATCCTCTCCAGAGCACTTGTGGATTCCAGCAGAGCCAACACTGAGGAGTTGTGTCCATTCTTATCACCCCTGGGGCTCATCATCCATGCGGCCCAGAGAGGTGCTGTCCTCAGTCCTTCCTTCCTTCCTTCCCTTATCTGGTGGGCTCAGCTGGTGTCACCTGGTCATATACTTTCCTTTCTCCCAGAAACCGTCCATGTTTGATGTGAGCAGGGAACTGGCGTCCAGCGTGGCACTGTATAGCCGCAAGGTTCTCATACAGACCAAGGCCACGGATATACTGCCCAAGTGGCTGCGCTTCATTCGAGGTACTGTTGCTGACACCCAGGCTCTGTGCTGTGGACGGTGACCCAGGGTTCCAAGTGTCATGGCCATGTGTCCTTGTGCTGCCCACTACATTTGCTTCCACTGTCCCAAACCCTCCTCACCCAACAGGACTTGCATGGGCCGGCAGGGCAGGAGCTCAGTGCCTCTGGGAAGCAGAGGGCTGCTCTTCTCTCATGTTTAGAAATTTGGCCTGAATATCAGATTTATGCATGAATTGTGCTGGGCCTGAAATTATAGTTCAGTAAAGAGTGCAGCATTTACTTTCATAGCACACAGACCACACTATCCAAGATATAGTTTATGATTTTCTTTTCTTTTGAGACAAGGTCTTATACAGGCCCAGGCCGTAGTCTCTGAGTTCTGAGATTGCATAGTAGCTTGGTTAGTACTTTGGAATTGAATGCTGGGATGTGTTTGGTGTGTGCCAGTCCCTGCCTTGAGAGGGTTTTACCTTGGGACTGCTGTACTGCCTGCTGCCCCTGAGCAGGTCTGAGGAGCAGCGCTCCCCTGCCCTTCCTGCTCCTCCTTTACCACCCATGGCTCACATGAGGCCAGGCAGTAGGAAAAGCCAGTTCAGAATGTGAAGGCCTCAGGTAATGGTCGAGGTCCTGTTGGTACAGGGGTTCTAATGTTTCCGTCTTCTCAGGTGTGATAGACAGTGAGGACATCCCCCTGAACCTCAGCAGAGAGCTTCTGCAGGAGAGCGCGCTCATCCGGTAAGCCCAGACAGAAACTGGCAGGGCACGCTTGTGAAGTCTGACCTTGACTTGCTTCTGCCCCGGGTGTGCTTTTCAGAGGCCTGAGGGCAGGACCCCTCCATGACTGCCTTAGTCAGGGTTTCTATTCCTGCACAAACATCATGACCAAGAAGCAAGTTGGGGAGGAAAGGGTTTATTCAGCTTACACTTCCACATGGCTGTTGATCACCAGAGGAAGTCAGGACTGGAACTCAAGCAGGTCAGGAAGCAGGATCTGATGCAGAGGCCATGGAGAGATGTTCCTTACTGGCTTGCTTCTCCTGGCCTGCTCAGCCTGCTCTCTTATAGAACCCAAGACTTTCAGCCCAGGGATGGCACCACCCACAAGGGGCCCTACCCCCTTGATCACTAATTGAGAAAATGCCCCACAGCTGGATCTCATGGAGGCATTTCCTCAACTGAAGCTCCCTTCTCTGTGATAACTCCAGCCTGTGTTGACACACAAAACCAGCCAGGACAATGACCTTGTAGGTATTCTGACCTCTACTGTTGAGCAAGCCATTGGTTTGGGTTTGGCTGGGCAGGTTGAACTGAGAAATCCTGGCGCTATGCTGGGACCAGGCTGAGGCCTGCTCTGTTGGGTGCCTCAGCTTCAAGTAACGTTTAGGAAGCACTTGTGACAACTGCATAGTTGTTTATTTATCCAGGCTCTTCAGAGCATAAGTTACTTTTCCCATTAGATAAAAATTACCGTGAATGAAGAAAGAACTAGTCCTTTTCCTCAGCCCACTCTTGATGTTGCTAACCCCACATGGAGAATGGGTGCCAGCTGTGCAGGGCTGTTCCAGGCTCCATGGTGGGGAAGGTGGGTGGTACATGTGTATGTGTGGTCAGTACACAGCTGCCTGGCTCCCCACGTGTGGACTAGCTTTGAAGAATTACAGTGTTGGGAGATGGCTCATCCCTGCCACCCAGCCTGGGTATGGCCATAGTTGGAGAGATTCTAGGCACCATGTCTCAAAGTTGGATGAGGCAGGAGTCACCCTAGAACCAAGAATATAGCTGTCTTGGGTCTGGGATGCTCTTCTGAAACTAGGAGGTCAGGCCTGAGGAGACATAGCTCTTAGACTCCTAGAACTGAGTTGGCTGTGCTTCAGTGAGCAGTCATGTTGATGTCCGCCCAGAGCTGTGTCCAGCCCTGAGGCACTCTGTCCCTTGGTGCCTAAGTAGCAGAGAGAGGTGTACAACCAGCACTTGGCTTCCTGCCTGTGGCCAGTCTGAGCTTAGCCTTCGAAGAAGGGGCTGCTTTGTTCAGTGTTGAGAGAATCGGGGCTTCAACTAGAAGAGGTCTGCTCGGGCCTTCTAAGGCATTGTTGTCTTCCTGGTGTGGCTTTCTTCTCTGTGTGTTGGGGTGTCACCAACCTACAAAGATTTCTTTCTACCTAGTAGAACCTCAGAACCTGCAGTTGGCCTTGCTATATCATTGCCACTGTCTGTCCTCAAGCCCCACTGGGTCTGCAGCTTTACCCCTCAGTTGTGAGCATCTAGGTTTCTGTGATGTTGTATGTCTCCTGGGAGGCAGAGCTAGAGAGTGGAGTAGAGAGGGAACTGACAGGGAAAATAAAGACTGTGGAGAAAATTGGGAGCATGGCAGCTCAGGCAGCTAGCTGCACCAGGTCTACTCCAGCCAGCATCCTACACCTTACACTTCAGCATTTCCGAGATTGTGTAGCTGTGGCCAGAGGATTGTTGGAATCTCAAGGGAGAGTTGGTTTCTGTCTTGAGAAGTCTTGTGACCCTCTCTCCTGGAGAAGGAGAGTAGTCACCACAGTGGGAGCTATCTGTTGTCTGGTTCTGTTCATTCACTTTGTGGTTGCCAACCGGTCTGTCCTTTACTCCTGGTGGCAGCGTCCTGTGGAGGCCAGAGGAGATAGCCTCAGCTCACCTGCCTTCCCCAGAGGGATTCCCTTGGCAATCAGGCCAGTCTGTAGAGTGGCCCTCCCCTTGGAAATGGTTGATGCTCCCAGGAAAGAACACAAGAGCTTTTCCTGTCGGTGGGGCAGGTTTGACTTGTCCTTGGTGGGGGATGTTCACTTTGACACTTGGGTAAAGGGAAATCTTTAAGGCTTCTCTCTATTCAGTGACGCCTGTTCTCTCAGTGAGGATCATGTGCAGGTATGTGACCTGGTATACACACATTGTTGGTTTCTTGGGGTTTTCCTTCTGTTTTTGTGTGTTTGTTTTTACTGGTTATTGCCAGGCAAACACACTGCCCCTGAGCTGCCTTCCCAGTTCCAGTGCTGCTTTACTTAGAAGAGTGTAGATGCAAATTTCAGTATCTTATTCATGGATTTTTTTAAGTGATATTGGATTGAACTCAGAGATACATACATGCTAGACAACCCCTTTTTGTGGTATTCAGTAGTATTTTAAAATTTCCTGCAGTGTGTACTGATTACCCATATTATTCAGGGAACAATCCATTCCTGTCGATTCGTATCATATTCTCATATGATTCTGGTTTGGAACTGCCTTTGCACTGATTCCTGTCCTTCAACAAGCCAGGCCTTACTGGGCCCCTTGTGCTGGCCCAGCCACACCAGGCACTGGATCCATGGCTCTGTTTTACAGCAATAGAAAACCTAACTAAGACAGTGACTGTGGTTTGTTTTGTTTTGTTTTGTTTTAAAGATTTTGTGCCAGGCAGTGGTGGCAAACGCCTTTAATCCCAGCACTTGGGAGGCAAGGGCAGGCAGATTTCTGAGTTCAAGACTAGCCAGGTCTACAGAGTGAGTTCCAGGACAGTGAGGGCTACACAGAGAAGACCAAGGGAAAAAAATTTATTTATTTTATGTATATGAGTACACTGTCAGTATCTTCAGACTCACCAGAAGAAGGCATCAGATCCTACAACAGATGGTTGTGAGCCACCATGTGCCAGGAATTGAACTCAGGACCTCTGAAAGAGCAGTCAGTGTTCTTAACCGCTGAGCCATCTCTTGAGCCCCCAGTCACCAGTCTTTTACTAAAACCCACTTCAATGCACTTGATCCTGATTGCCTTTACAGATAATGTAGTAAATATCCTGATTACAGAGTGACATTTTGCCAAGTTAAGCAGTGTACATGTAATATGCTTAGTATGTCCCAGGTTATACAGTGTGTAGAGCATACAGTGACCTAAAGAGGAGAAGCTCTGCAGTGTATGCCCAGTCTTCCCTTGTGTTCATACTGTGCTGTAACTTATCCCACCAGGGTTTTCCTGGGTTTGGTTTGGTTTGGTTTCTTAGAGCAGACCTTTGTTCCTAGCTCTAGGACTGTTAGGTTTCTGATTGACTCAGTATGATCCACTTTAACCCTGAGCCTATTCGTAGTGATTTTGTCATGTGCTTCAGTGCAGGCCTCTCTCCTTATTTCTCACATGTAATCCCTGCAGGTGCTCAAGGTAGACACCTTGAGATGTCCCTGCTGATTGTCCTGGGGGACTGTCCGTTTGTACTACCACCCTCCTGCTGGGTGTTCTATTAAGCTTCCCATTAGGGGGCAGCACACTGCCTCTTTTGTTCTATGGTTTCCCTTTGGCTCCAGGTGTGCCTGCCTGTACCTTCAGTTTCCGGTGCATGCTCATTTCTCTTGCGGGCCCCCATCCCCAACCCCCACCCCTCACCCCCTCCCCCTTCCCTCCTCCCCCACCCCTGGTACTTGACAGAAAGCTTTGTTCACAGTGAGTGACTTGTATTCTGTAGGAAACTCCGGGATGTTCTGCAACAGAGATTGATCAAGTTCTTCATTGACCAGAGTAAAAAAGATGCTGAAAAATACGCAAAGTTTTTTGAAGATTATGGCTTATTCATGAGGGAGGGCATTGTGACCACTGCAGAGCAAGACATCAAGGTAGGCTGATCGCGGGCCTCCTGTCAGCCCCAGCCGTGTTGCCACAGAGGAAGCTGGTGGAGGCTGTCCTGGATGTGGTGACCAGTCACCTGGGCTCCTGGGTCTGTCCCAGTGAACACAGCAGGTCTGCGTATGTCCTTACCTGTGTTAGCCAGGTGCCAGTCACTGACAGAATGCCTGACAAAAGCTATTCGAGGCCACAGTTATCTGCTTACAGAGACATCAGTCAGGTGTGATGTGGGTGAACAAGAGCAGTGTGGCTGGAGCCGGAACAGAATTTCTGTGCTTTCTAACTATCTTTTCTCTTTATTTTGCTTGGGCCCCAAGTCTATGCAATGGTGCTGCTCAGACTCAGGAATTCACTGAGTAACTGAGTGCTCCTTCTCACTCACCTGTGGCTCCTTCAAGTTGACTTTCTCAGGTACTTTGTCACTGGGGAAACTAACAGAACAGAGTGCTTAGGTCTGTACAAACTGCTGGAATCCATTAGTGCAGAGGAGGAGCTTGGAGCATTCTCACAGGCCCACGCAGAGGTGTGCTTTGTGTCTCCTAGGCACGTCTCCATCCAGTCAGGGTGGTGGTCAAAATCAGCCATCACATACCCTTGTCCCATAGGCCTTGTGCTCTTAGCTGAAAGGCCAAGTCTCGTCTCTTGACACCCTGACCCCAGCAGATGACAGGAAGATGTTGTGGGATTTAGGAGAACAGAAAGCAGGGGTGAGGGTGGGGCACAATCTCTGCCTTAGTTAAGTTTTCTTTTGCTGTGATGCAGCACCACGCCCAAAAGCCCCTTGGGGACAAAAAGGTTTATTTGGCTTACATTTCTAGTCCTTTATGAGTGGAAACTAAGGCAGGAACTGAAGCAAGAGCTGTGGACAAATGCTGCTTACTGGGCTTACTCGGTATTACATAACTCAGAACCACCTGCCACAGAGGTGCTCTCCAACACCAATCATTAATGAAGAAAATACTCCACAGACTTGCCTGAAGGCCAGGGTTACGGAGGTGTCTTTCTCAGTTGGGATTTTTTTCCCAAGTGACTATAACTTATATCAAGTTGTCAAAAAACATCCAGTATCCACTATATACTTGGTAGAGTTCTTTCTTTTTTTTTCTTTTTTTTTTTTTAAAGATTTATTTATTTAATGTATGTGAGTACACTGTAGCTGTCCTCAGACACACCAGAAGAGGACATCAGATCTCATTACAGATGGTTGTGAGCCACCATGTGGTTGCTGGGAATTGAACTCAAAACCTCTGGAAGAACAGTCAGTGCTCTTAACTGCGGAGCCATCTCACCAGCCCCTTGGTAGAGTTCTTAATACTACCATTGGCCAGCGTAATTGTTGAAAAAAAGAATACGTTTGTTTGTAAAAATGATTTACAGTATCACTTACACGCTGTAAAATCCATCGATGTCACTGTCCTGAGACCATACATAGCTCATTAGTATATAAATACCAAGTCTGGCTCCATGGCTCTTCTCTGGGCCTTCTTCCCACCAGTCTGTCAGCAGGTTCCAGCTGTAGTGGTCTACTTAAGATCTCCATTTGTTATTTGTCCATCATTGTGACCAAGTAGCTGAGGAGAAGACTTTCAAGGAGGGAAGTGACCCTTTGGCCTGGATAATATACTGGGAGCATGTGACAGGAAGCAAAAAAAAAAAAAAAAAGAGTGAGAAAGAGAGAGAAGGGGCTATGGAAAAACACACCCTTAAAGGACACACCCCAATCCTAATGTCTGTCACTTCCTGTTAGCCCATTTAGCTATGAGCTGATGAGCTTGTCAGTCATGTGATCCGATCGTCTCCCAAGGCTTCATCTGTGAAGACTGCTGCCTTGGGCCCCCAGCTCATGAGCTCTTGGGAGCGTTTATGATCAGTACATGACACATTCACTCTCGTTGACCTCATGTTTCAAGATTTAGTCATCTATGCCTGCATGTGCCTGTGAAGGCCAGGAACATGTCGGGTGTCCTTCTGTCACTCTCCACCAGGCCTGTTAAGGCATCATGTCTCCCTAGACTTGGAACTTATATTTTCTCAGCTTGCTTGGAAGCCAGAACGCCACTACTTGAAGCTAGAGGTAGAGGTGTGTGAGACACCAATTGCTATGTCATAGCTGGAATCTAAATTCCAGCCCTCGTGAAGATTGTGCAGCAAGCCCCTATAGCATTGAGCCTTTTCTCCAACCCCTGATCTCAATTTTAGTTAACAGCATCTAATAGCATTTGCTGAGCCAGCCAGGGCCTTTTCCAAGTGCTTGGAATGCATTTTTTGACTAGTTGTATTTGTGCATGGTGAGAGCCAGGTGTACCTACGCTGTGGATGTGGTCACACCTGTTCTTAGCAGAGTCTGCAAATCTGTCTACTAGGAATCCAAGGTATAGTAGCAGTTGATTTGGATCTGTCCCTATATATTCTTTATACCCTTTCCTCAAGGTCTTTTGCTGGGATGGTCAGTGGTGACAGTGTCTTAGATAATGTGGCAGCCAAGCTGGCAACTCCAGAGACTTACCTCTGTTCTTTGTTCTACTCAGCTCATGTGAGCTGCGTTGCCTGTATTTGTGTCCTGTTCCCTTAAGGCCCTTCTCTTTGCCACATACTCCAGTAGCCAGAACTAGTAATGAATACTACTGACTCTGAGGAGGCTGGGAACTGTGTCTAGTTGTCACTGAGGACAGAGAGAAGATACTGAGCCCCTACTTAGGGTCTGCTATGAGTAGGGGCTGGATACCCTGAGGTAGTTTATCCAGCTCTTCGAGAGACCCTAGGGCACCTAGGTTCAAACGTTTTCTCGTGATCCTATATTCAGTGGGGTTCATAGGCCCATCTGAAACTGAGTCTACCATAGCCTTCGAGGACCAGGCTGGGGAGCTAGAAAGCCGCAGGCTTCACCAAGACTCAGAGTTAGGAATCATGCTTAAGTCTTGGCTCTGGAGTAAGCAGTGTCTTGCCCACATGTCTACAGGAGGATATTGCAAAGCTGCTACGGTATGAGTCCTCAGCCCTGCCTGCTGGGCAGCTGACCAGCTTATCAGACTATGCCAGCCGAATGCAGGCTGGCACCCGAAACATCTATTACCTATGTGCTCCTAACCGTCACCTGGCTGAACATTCACCCTATTACGAAGCCATGAAGCGGAAACACACCGAGGTAGGTGGGCTCTAGCTTGCAGCTGCGCCAAGAATGTATCTTACAGGGTCTAAGTGCATGAGAGAAAATGACTGTGTCTGAGGCCCTCTGCTGCTGCAGCTGACAGGCTTCAATGCTGCAGGTGCTCTTCTGCTATGAGCAGTTCGATGAGCTAACTCTTCTGCACCTGAGGGAGTTTGACAAGAAGAAGCTGATCTCTGTGGAGACGGACATCGTCGTTGATCACTACAAGGAGGAAAAGTTTGAGGACACGTCTCCAGGTTAACTCTCATCTCTCTCTGGAGGGCATAGTCCCATGCGATTGTTGGGCAGGAGACTGGCACGTGTCCCATGAGTGGATAGCATTCCTCACGTGGGCGCTGGTCACCAGCCTGTTCAAGAAGCTGCCTGGGCAAGTGGGAAATGTCCAGGGCCCAGGAGTTGCTCCTGCTTCTCCTGTGGAGGCTCTTGCAGGTGACCAGACTTACAAAGAGAGCTGGAAGGAATTGCTCCCATCACTCTCCATCCACCCC
>JADRCC010235326.1:0-16864 GCA_019843855.1 Hylomyscus alleni
TACACAGAGAAATCCTGTCTCGAAAAACCAAAAAAAAAAAAAAAAAAAAAAAAGAAAGAAATTCCTATATTATTTAAAAGATGGAAGTAGGTGGATATGAGACAAACAAAACCAAACAAAACACACATACACAAAACAAAGGCGCTGTGGAAAGTACTGCCTTTTAGCTAGAGAAGGTAGGAATCAAGGAAATGTAAGGCTTCAAAGTCTTTTTGTATCAGCCACCAACCAAGGACTATACATGGTGGGACTGATTGTTCTGGCAGCATGTGTATAGTAGAGGATTGCAAAGTCAGTCATCAATGGGAGGAGAGGCCCTTGGCCCTGTGAAGGTTCTGTTGCCCCAGTGTAGGGGAATGCCAGGGCTGATAAGTGGGAGAGGGTGGGGTGGCAAGCAGGGGGAGAGGAGGGCAACAGGGGTTTGTTCTTGTTGTTTTGGGGGGTTTTTTGGTCTGTTTTTTTTTTTTTTTTGGAGGTGAAACTGGGAAAGGAGAAATCATATGACATGTAAATAAAGAAAATATCTAATAAAAAAAGGATGAATGATATTGCTTCTCAATTTCTACCTACCTACACATGAGGCATGAGTCACCACAGAACTTCAGGACCCAGGAAGACCAGAGTCTTAGAAATCAAGAGGGTACATGAAGTTCTGTTTCATCTCAGCTGTTCAAGCCTCAACAAGCTAAGCTTGAAGTGCAAAGGAGCCAAGAAAAGGAAAGTGCCTATTACTCAGGCTTTGACAGACTAAGGAGGTTGCTTGGTATCATACTCGAAAGTGATAGAACAGGCGAGAGAAGAAGGCGTAGGACATAGCTTGATGTCTCTGTCAAAAATAAGAACCAACACGCATTCTCCAAGTGAGAGTCAGAACAGGGAGAAGGGAGACAAGACGGAGTTTTCCAGTTCTCACTGACTTACAGACATCCTGAACAAATAGAACAAGGAACTCACATAGAGGACATGGTACTATTTGAGAATATTTCTCAAGAAATTGAAAAAAAGGAGTACTCTAGATGCCTTTATTATTGTTGTTGCTAATTGAGACAGTCTGTGCACTCCAAGGCTGGTCTGGAACTCTCTGTGTAACCAAGAATGGACTTGAGCTTCGGATCTTCCTGCTTCTATCTCCCAAGTGCTGGGATTATAAGCGTGTGCTACCATACCTGGCTTTCTAGATGGCCTTTGGAAAGACCTAGAATATTCTATATATAAACTTTAAAAGCATATCCCCAGTGTAAACAGTTCTTATTTTTTAAAAAAAGATTTATTTATTATTATATCTAAGTACACTGTAGCTGTTTTCAGACACCCCAGAAGAGGGGATCAGATCTCATTACAGATGGTTGTGAGTCACCATGTGGTTGCTGGGATTTGAACTAGAGACTTTCAGAAGAAACTCAACTGCTGAGCCATCTCTCCAGCACCATTTCTTAATTTTTAATTGCAAAAAGGATTCCCTGGATGCTGTCTGAACATGACTATACATTTCCTTCCCCCAAATTTATTATTTTCTCCATGTGCAAAATATATTCACTTTGTCTTTTTTTGTTTGTTTTGTTTTCTCGAGACAGGGTTTCTCTGTGTAGCCCTGGCTGTCCTGGAACTCACTCTGTAGACCAGGCTGGCCTCGAACTCAGAGATCCGCCAGCCTCTTCCTCCCAAATGCTGGGATTAAAGGCGTGGACCACCACTGCCCAGTTCACCTTGTCTTAATAGCTCTATTTTTTTTTTACTGCATTAACTATAATTCCAAATAATCTCAACTGCCATTAGCTCCCATCAATCCAAAATTATATCATCTAACTCAAAGGATGAGATTAAATATGACTCATTATACGGCAAGATCCCCTTCTACCTGTGTACTTATAAAATCAGAATGTGACGGCAGGGCAGGTGTTAGACAAAGACACTCTGTCCAAACAGGGAAATAGGTGGGCCAAAACTAGAACAAAATAATTCACTTTTTCATACAAATATGTGTCACCCTACTATATGTTTTAGGAGCACACAGCCCAGTGCTGAGTAGTAGGACAAATCTCTACCTTTATGGAAAGGCTGTAATCCAGCTCCTGTGCAACCCATCCTAAATGCTTTGTTGGCCTTCTTAGCATCAGATCTGATCAGCAGGGCACAAGTGTGTGTGCTGAGGCAGAGAGAAGAAAGAGCCTGAGTGTTTGGTGAAAAGTCAGGTTGGCTTGCTGTCTGCATATGCTTGAATAAAACAACAGGCAAGGTGCTGTATACCATTCTAGGGAAAGAGAGCAAACTACAAGTAGCTGCTATAATTAGAAAAACACAGGAGTTGCTTTCAAATAAGGAAATTTGTTCTAAAAGGGTATGGAGAAGGCAAACAGTCACTGCTTCCCTCTGGTTCCCCACGTCTCTTTGTGAGGCTGTCAGGAAACACAGTAGTCTCTCCAACACATCTAAGCTCCTACAGTGGCAGCTGAAGAAAACCACGATAATCTCTCTCCATCTTTCTCACAGTTTCGGTAATTTTTGAGACTTCAGTGAATGGATGACACTCAACATTCAACATCCAAGGAGCCACTTTTAATTGGGATAGTGACTAAAAAAAATGTGTAACAAATTGATTAAAGAGTAATAGTTAACACATTCATCAGGGAATCTAAATACCTCATTGTGAGAACTTCTTAAGGTTCAATGAGGGATAAATCTTTACAGGTACTAGGGTTTTCTTTTAACTTTGCACTGTGGGACCTGGAACAGTGGCTGGTCTGGTTTGAGTGAGTTATGACATATACTACATTCTGAGACCCAAAGCACTGCCTATTCCAATCCTTATGTCCTGCCTAACAGGTAAAAAGTGACAGGGCCAAATTTAGAGACAAAGCAGTTCTCATTCCCTAGGCTATTCCACCAGGCAGTAGAAATGAAGGTTTAATACATTTTAATGGCAGGCTTCACTTCCTTTCCTTGGAAACTCTTTCAAGATTAGTTGGATTGCTTGCCACCAATTTCTGCCCTCTACCCCCACCTCTCCAAGCTCCACTCAAGAGTGGACATTACAAAACCCTGATCTCTGTCCACATCCCTCTCATGTTCCTATCCCTTCAGTGGCTGTCACTGCCAAAAGAGTACAACTCTGGATTACTTCTTATGCTATCTATAGCCCCTGGTATTTTTGACACACCTTTTCAGTCTCATCTTTCATTCCCCACTTCTCTGCTACTCCAGCTTGTGGCCTCAGTTCTCTAGCCACATGCCTATTGATGTACTTTCATGTCTTTGAGCCACTGCTCACACCACATTCCTCTGCTGGGAAGATCCTTCCTTGCAATCATTATCTGCCAAAATTTTCCTTGTCTTTCAAAGCCTGGTTTAAAGGCTACCTATTTTTGAAGTCCTGTCTAATTCCCTTATTAGGAATGAATCTTTCCCTTCTCTGGGCTATCAGGACTTTATTTATGCTTCTCTTATAACACTAACACAAGGCTAGGATAGTAGTGATGTAGGTATGCCTCATTATCTACCTTGAAAGAGATCATGCTCGCCAGGCGGTGGTGGTGCACGCCTTTAATCCCAGCACTTGGGAGGCAGAGGCAGGTGGATTTCTGAGTTTGAGGCCAGCCTGGTCTACAGAGTAAGTTCCAGGACAGCCAGGGCTATACAGAAAAACCCTGTCTTGAAAAACCAAAAAAAAAAAAAGAAGAAAGAGATCACGCTCAAATTGCTATCCATATGCCCATAGTGCTGGCATATAGTTGCTCAGCATTGGATGAATGGGTCCAAATGATGGTGATATATTCACATGAGATGATAGATGTGTGTGTAGAGTGGATTCTGTATATCCTTATCTGTACATATATAGCCAATCAAACTTAGCACCACATAAAACACAGATGCCTAATACATAAAATAACTCCTAATATGACAGCATGTATGTATACCACATTTTACTAGATGTTCTCCCTTATAAGCTTCATTTTGAAAGGATGTCAAAGAAATGTTTACAGCTTAGGTGACTTCCAAGAATAACAGGGAAGAACAGAGTGCATGCACCCAAGGAGAAGTTTATTTCTGTGTTGAATCTCAACCTCTTAGAGTGAAAACCTGTAGCTTCAACAATTTGCACTGGAAGTTATCTGATGGCAAGTATTGATCAACCAGTTTGCCACACAATAGTCCAGAAACCAACATAAATAAAAAGATATCAGCAGAAAGATTACTGCTTCCTGCTTCTGGGCTGGACATCTTTTAGCTCTCCACCTCCTTCAAGAATCCATACTCAGCAATAACGAACTGCATTAGCTTGGCTTAAGCTTTTGTATTAGCTCATTAATGAGTCTGGATTCCTTCCCCATTTTCCGTGGTATCCCAGGCAGAGACAAAGACTCAGGCAGCAGGGGGCAGCTTTCCTTTTGCCTGATAACAAGTGCTCACTAGTCTCTGTCTGTAGTTAACAAATTCCGTAGGTCTTTGAAGGTAGAGCCCACAGAATGGGTCCGGCCTGCTTTAAGCTCTGCAATGCAAAACAGAGCTTCTCTGCAATTCAAATAGAGCTCAGGAATTTGGGCCTTAAGCAGCGTTCCTGGCATCTCTGACATCACCCCAACAGCTGAGAGTGATGGTGTCTTAAGGAAAGCTCAGTAGTTCCGAGCCTTGTAAATTCTTTCTGCTCTGCTGGCATGTGAAATGCACACACTCTCACAATACATTATACACTTTTCCAAATCATCCTAAATGCCTCCTGGAAGACATCTGCCAATAAGGATCCCATGGCAGCCACATTTTAAATATAGGAACCTCTCAACATCTTCAACTAGAGAACAAAATGCAAAAGGAATGCAGATTAACTTGCCAGGAACTTTATAGCTCTGAAGTCTATTTGATACTACTGTTCCATGAAAGGTCCTGGCAGGATGAAGATCAAAATGAGACTTCTGGATCTTGTGCTAAGATCCCTTAGCTGCACTCAGAGGGCAGATTGCCTAGTAATAGAGTTTCTAATTTAGGGCAGAGTTCAAACTTGGGGGAAATCTAAAGAACTTGATTGAAATACACACACACACACACACACACATACACACACACACACAAACACGAGCATGCATGCAGATACCACCTATATTTCATCTATCAGCTTTATTTTCTCTTCAAGCATTTTGAGCCAAACTAAATTTTCAACAGTTAAAAAAAAATCTGTTGAAATTTGGCTAGATACATTTTTCCAAGAATCTTTAGGATTTAGATTACTGTGTTTAGAATTTTAAGATCACGGAAACATTCCAAACTACAAAAGACACAGTGCCTCCAATCCTGCAAAGACTCAAATAGCTTGACTTTCCCTTCTGCTAACACTTCATACTATAATAATATGAAAGGAGATAGTAGCTGTAATTTATGTATACATTGCATCTTATCTTTATACTGAGCATTCAAGACAGATGATAGTATACCCATTTCTCAGGTGTTAGGAAACTGGAACAACAGGAAGTTAAAGAATTCATCCAAGGACATGACTGGCAGCTGAGCACAGGTAGATTTGGTTCCAAACCCTTTTTGCTTTATGGCGAAGTAAATACCCTAGTTTTGTGGTTTCAATCTTTTCATTGTAATTCGAATCCTGTACCAGTAAGGTTTTACAATATCGACAGGTACTTCTGTAATGAAAATTTATTTTCCTTTTTTCTTTGTTTTTTTTTTTCCTCCTTCTCCTCCTTTTCTTTTGTGGTGGTCACAAGGGTTGGGGGTGGGCCTGAGAGGACTGGGAAGTGAATGTGACTGGGGTGCACTATGTAAAAGTTCCAAATAATTAATAAAAATAATATCTTAATAAAAAATAAAAAGCCTTAACATTAAAAAAAAAAAAACACCAAAAAAACCCAAACTCTCAGGTAGAGCAATGGACCTTGCAGTCATCAAACAGTCCTTTTAAAGTTTTAAATAGAGTGAAGAAAATTTTCCTAGTCTCTCTTGTTTTTCCAATCCAATGTACCTATGCACACATACACTTCTTTCCTGCCAATACTGACCACAGCATCTACGGTACTTGCTAAGTGATGGCTCCTTGTTGCTGTTTCCATTATCACCCAAACCAACGATGTCTCCAGAGTCAGCTTCCCTATCTACTACTTGCACATTCCTGTTTGGGAATCCCAATGGAATACTGTACATTTATCCCTGGAACTTTTCAACTCTCTGGCTTTCTCTTGTCATTCAGCCTGTTAAGATAGATTTGGATCCAAATGACAATATCAATATAATAGTTAATACTACCTTCTTGCCTCTCTGTCTTCAAGTATTGATGACATGGCTTGCCTCTCTGTCTTCAAGTTCAAAGCAGAGTAGCAAAGACCTCTCTCCAGGCTGTCATCAGTTTGCTAAGAAAATATCCTTTAGGTCTAATAATTAATTAGCCACACATTGACTAAGGCAGGTTATCTCTTTACCAACATTTCTAGTCACTTGTTGAAAAGGAACTCATAGTTATTTCTGTCTAAAACCATGTCATGCCAGACCTATAGACCAGCAACACATGTTCAATGACAAAGCTGTAAGAAGCAATGCCTTGATTTTCTGTGAGAGAGTCCACAGTGGCTTCTAGTTCATGATGATTAGGGAGAACTCACGCTATACACGAGATTGACACAGAAATTTGCTGTCATGTTAGGCTCTCTAGCTTGTGATTTCCACAATCCAATTTCTGTCTCTTAAAGTTAAGGGTAGAATATTATACTGGATTCCAGATTTGTGGCTCTTCCTCTATTTATTGTGCTAGTCCAAAGTTTAGCTAGGATGATAATTATTCTAAGACTCCTCAGTGCCCTGGGATGTAATTGATGTGAACTTAAGCAACATTTTCATGACATAACACAAAATAACTATTTTAGCTTTATTTTTTAATCTTGTCACAGACTGCATAATATTTGGGGAACAACTGAAAAATATAGGTTACAAGAAAGTGTCTAGATCAACTTAGTAAAGGAGAAAAAGAGATCACATGTTAAAACTCTTAAAAAATTTACCAGCTAAAACTCAGTGCATTAAACAATGGTATAATTTTTATCTTATATATTAGATGGGAGTCTAGTGACAAAACTCCACTTTTCAGTTGCTATGTAAACATCACTGTGGTTGCTGCCTAAGGAGATGCTATAATTAGAGACACAGCATTGACTCTAATAAGACTTTATTTCCACTAAATACCAACAGTGAGCTCATAAAGAATATGGTCCCATGTATGCTCATGTATCAAATGCATTTAAAATGCAATGATCAGACTCAACTAACCATGGGAAAGGCCCCATCTTAAAAAAAAATAAAAAACAAAACAAATAACTGTAAGTGGGCTGAACTATGGCCAGATGTTTTGTTGGGACAACTAACATGGAACTTTCTCTGGGGTTGAGGCTATGGAAAAGATTGTTCTAGACAAGATAGCTCAGCACTCCTTATTTCCATTGGATGTTCTCAGAATCCTAATGACATTGGCAAGGAAATTTTGGAAGTGTTGGTCATCAGCTTTGAAGAAGACACTTTAGCTCATTAGCACTTGAACATGGGATTTCACTTATTTCTAAAAGGAATAATAATGTTACCACCATGCCACACATATAATCTTGCCTGATCTCCATTTTTACCACCAGTTAAGTTTAGGAGGTTGCTCAAAAGCACATGCACTGATTTCCTTGTGTGTTGTAGATACTCTGTATATTGAGGTAGTTTTCACATTGGATTAAATGTACAAGAGTTTTAAGAGCAGCCTGAGATTTTTCTTGTTTTATTCAGAAGATCAATATCTATCTAGGAAGAAGTTTACAACTAGCATTTCTTGATTGAAATAAGAATGAGAGACTCTCACATTCACCATGGAACAGGATCTGCATTGTCCTAAAATAACTGAGTTATTTGGCATTTAAGTCTACTGACTAATATGATGTTAATTTTGTCAGCCTTAGAAGGGGGAGGCAAATCTTGAATTGTTAATGCATCCTGGAAGATAGAGGAATTGAGATCCAGGGCATGCGAGTATAAAGATGGCTGATTCTGGATGTAGAATGGAGTCCACCTCTTGGAAAGGGCCCAAGGTCTACGCAATAGGTTCTCCTGGATCGGCCTGCTTTGGGTTCAGTGATCCCTCCCCACAGAGACCACCTCCACTCAGTGTATTAACTATTCAACTGGTTTAATGAGTGAGGTGGTGGGTAATGAGGTGTACTTGTTATGAACAAACCTAGTTAATAATGCCCACAAGAGATAAATAATTAGCAAGCTCATGCCTCATGCCACAGGGCTTTTTTATTTCAAAGATGAACTGCTGAAGTATGACCTCCTGCCATGACCTGAAGTACATACTGTACAAGAAAACATGCTTGTACACGTACATTCATATTTGTGTTAGAAAAGACTTTAGGGGAAAACTAGAGTAGACAACAACAATGATGAATGATAATAAATAAAATAGATTAAAATTCATAGAAAATTAAATACAGTAAAGTATAGTAATGAAGAAAAAACTGTATCTCCCACTATCGCTCAACCCAGTTTATCACGATAGTGCTACCAAAACCATGCTGCTCACCATTCCTGACTTACCTTCCAGTTTTGAATAGTTTAATTAATATGCAAGGACTAAAATACATGACCCAATTTAAATACATTTAATGCTGTATATTCTAAATATAGCAAGTAGCTCCTTTTCAAGAAATTTAATCTAAACTATTTGAGAATTCTCTTTGGTGCAATGTTATTAAACTGTAAATAGTAATTAAGATATTAAAAACACATGCTCCCCAAAGCCACCCAGACATTGTAATTATATTTCAAGCTATTAAATAGAAAGACAAAAGATTTTTTTTTAATGATAAATGTGCTTTGGAATGTATCAGCTAATTCCTGTTACTTTGTGAAATAATGTTTTGCTCCGCAGAGTCTAGCAGCTGATATTTAATGACTAATCTACACTGTCCTTTTGTGACTGATACCCTGTCTCCTCTCCCACTAACCCAGTCTGGCTCTACAGGGAAATGGAAGTTATTATTGTTCTGTAGCACCATTTGTAAGTAAAGACTTATCCTAGACATTGGGACATAGCAACATTTGAGAAAGTCCTTTTATTTAAATTTGATTTTCAGAAAGCTTCTTAAAATAACAAGAAACAAGCCTAGAATTCATGCTTAAGACTAGTTTTTCTAGAAAGCACTGGATCAGGCCAGTATTTTCCAGATCTTGTCGATTTTATGAGAAGAGTATAAAAAAGTTACTTGATGTGTTTCTATCATAACTAAGAGCCAACTCAAAGACTTGAAAAAACTGCACGCTAAGGAATGTACTTTCTCTGTTACTCAACATTACAAATTAACTTATTAAATATTTAACATTCTATTTAGACAACAAGTGTCTTCATTTGTACCTGACTCTATCAAGCATCTTAAAAATAGTTTTCCAGTATTTCCAGCGAGAGATAGAAGTAGAGATATTTCACTGTCTGTTGTACATTTGATTTTTTTTTCCTTTAGCCCATTATTTAGGGATTTGAGATGATAGCTCACAGACTCACCTATGTTACAAAGCACCTTTATTTGTTCGTCATATAATGTGATAGGCAGTTTTCTAATGATTGTCCCAATTGGGATTCTGGAAAACAGGCTTTGTCTTTCTTTGTTGAAGACTTTAAAGCCTTAGACTATAGAAATGTCTATATTTGACCTTTGAAAATTGTTAACCCACAAAATAAGGGGCTTCAGATATTTGTACTCCTCTCCACCTTTTATGCATGGATCCTAATAGTGCCTTGTTATTCTTCTCTTCATTAGATAAGTAGATAAGTAGAAGGAAAGCCCAGAATTAAGCCAGTAGCCTTGGAGTTTGGGTCTCAGTAGAGCATTATAGTTTTTTCTTTTGCTAAATGCAAATAACAGAGCCAATCTTGCTTTCTTCTCAGAGAGAATGCATCAGTTTATCTAATGTACATAAGAGTACATCTACAAACTGATCTGTCCTGTGCAAATATATGGCTGAATTATCATTTAGAGTTACATGGTTAGCATGATTCAAAGACAGGTCCAATATCTGGCCCTGGGGAATAGATACATACATAGTAGGAGCAATAAATGCCAAAATGATTTTTTTTTACCACTTAATGTTTTATAGCCTGATGAAAAGAAGACAGAAGAACAGAAGAAGTGGATAGGGGGAAGGGCAAGTTGAAGTTCCATCTGCCTGTGTTAGAAGGTTGGTGGGAAGGGGACAACCTTTGAAAGGATGAGAGCTTACAAAGTGGAAAGGGGCGACCTGGGAAAAGGGTGTTTTAAAAAGAGTGCAGAGCAGAGAATAAAGTCACAAGACTTGTTCACAAGAGGGTGCTGGGTTAAAGCTTGACCTTGAATCACAAATCACAGAATCATGCAGCTGGAAGGAATCTTAAGAGGCCATCTCGTTTACTCCCCCGCCATTCAGCAGGACATTGTAGCCATCCTACACAGATGAGACTTTATCCTACTTTGAATGAGAAATTCTTGACCCCAAATGGGCAGGTATTGACTACACTGGCCTCAGCTTTTTGCAACAGGCAAGAAAACAATTTCTGGAATTTCATTTGAACCTTTATTGCAATGGGCAACACGATCAATTACTTGTGTTTCCTTGAGGACAATAACTTCTGTGGCAGTTTCAGAACAGCAAAATTAGCTGTAACTTATAAATACACTTAAAACAGAGAAAATGCTACTGACAAAACTAAATTAGAGGATCAGTTTCCCACAGCGCCATATGAGTAGGAAGGTATTATGAACATTCTTGGTATTTGCAAGGTCTTCTCTCCACACAGGAGTCTGGAGCAGAAACAAAAGTTGGTTTTAAAAAATATGGTCTAGTAAATTCCAGAACTAATACTGAGAACCAAGAATGGTTCAATTCCTCCCCTAACAAAAACTAATAAATCCTCACATAAATTAGAAACTGAAAAAGAAATAAAAAGGACCTTATTTTCAATCGTGGGAATCTTTCACATGAACTGTGTGGCTTATGAGGAAGTGGGAATAAATATATTACACACCTGTGCCCCTTCCCAGGAAATGGGTCCAGGACTCAGCCTAAACCCATTCCCTCAAGGTTACACTATGGGACTGTCAATGTAGAAATAATGTTACTTTATTCCCTTAGAGGGTATAGTCTTTCCAGTGCTATCAACGGAACCATAATCTGAAAGGAGGCAGCTGAGAATGTCTGTTGAAGAAAAGTTCAGTTATTTTGGGAGATGTTCATAAATGTTCTAATTCAACAGGATGGACACACAAGCCCAGATAGGAAGATATCTCTGCATTTATAGGCAGAAAGGATGGAAAGTAACATTACCTGGACTCTCCATTCACATGCAAACATAGGCAAGTTAACTTGATTCTACCTCCCCACTGCCAAAAGTTTAGGCCAATTTAGTCAGGCATTCACTGAATCCAGATGTTTGGCAGTATATAAGAAACAACATCTGGGTAATTGATTGAATTTTCAACTATACTCACTAGATGCTTGGCAGCATGCCTGCACTGCCTCTAATGGCTCCTTGCCTCAGTTTCTCTAGCTATAAAGAGGGGATAAACATTTATCACTTGGTGAGGATGATAAAAATCTTTAAGGGTAATGAATTCTTGAAAAGAATAGTTCTATGAGAGTATTATACCTCATACAATTCCAGGTTGGATTCCCTGCCCACTCCCCCCTAATGACTAGTCTTGAGAGCATGCAGTGACGGACATAACGTGAAGTGCTGGAGAAGGCATCATCAGCACTAACATCTTTATTATCATAATCAAAACTCTGCTCTTTTGTCACTTTTCCCAAATAATCTCACTTTCACACTAAATAATGGCCAAAATGTGAGTTTTAGCTAAGGGTTGAAAAGATGTGTTTGGCCGGGTGGTTGGTGGCACACGCCTTTAATTCCAGCACTTGGGAGGCAGAGGCAGTCAGATCTCTGAGTTCGAGGCCAGCCTGGCCTACAGAGTGAGTTCCAGGACAGCCAGGGCTATACAGAGAAACCTTGTCTCGAAAAACCAAAAAAAAGATGTGTTTTATGCATATAAAGCAACACAGGTGAGAATAAAAGAAAGTCATTGTGGATGTTTGGAGCCAGACCAATGTTAACAGGTAAAACTGGTCTATCAGTGATGATCAATTGCTCAATGGTATTTGTATAGAAATGGAAAATGTGCACGTGCAGTTATGAGTGGAAGGAGAAGAAAGGACTGCTGATGGTGCATTTTCCCTCTCTTTGTTTACCTCCACCTCTCCATGGATTACTTTGTGCTTTGTGGCTGAAAGTTGGATGAAAGAAAAAAAATTAAGAGAGAACACAAGCAAAGTAACAAAGGAATCTGCAGTCGCTTAGCAGTGGTTAAAGTCCTGAAGCTCCCTTTCAAAGGGAAGTCCTGCCTATAGGGAAAAGCCTAGACAGCAGCTCCAGAATGGCCATTTAATAAAGGCTTGGCATGCAAACACAATGATTGTTATGCATATGTATATTTATGAGTGTTATATTACGTATATACACATGTGCTTTAGATGTACTTTAGCTAGCCGATTAGTACTACTGATGGGAGAATAAAGCACTGATTTGACTAAGGTTATATATTAAAAATACTTGTATAATATACATATAAATACATATATATTTATAAATATTGTATGGATATTTATGTGTGTGTATTTATGCATGTATATTTAATTTATATACACAAGTACACATATATGCATGTACATATAATATATACATATATATTAAAATACATAATTAAATTCAAACCCAATGTGGAAGCAGATTCACATTCTTTAACTCTAACTGAAGCCTTTACAAAAAGGCTTGCTGTAAACATCTTTGGTGATTATTAGATCATATTTAAGCCTGTATCTTCTTAACTTTTCCCCTTTTCAAGTGGATTCTGTCCATGGGTCTTTGTCTGAAATTGCTTTATGGCTGCCCCTCTCAACTTATCTTTATGTATTCCTCCCTTACACATGGCTTATAGCAGCTCTTAACATTTGTGCCTCTCAAGGCTCTTCCCCTAGCCTAGCTCACCTGATGTTTCTGCCAGGTCACCCTAAACTGTTGAGCAGCATCTCTCTACACTCTTTATCGTGTATCACACTTTATCTTTCTTGAGATGTTTATGCTTGGGTTCCCTTCCAAGGAAGCTGTTAAAACATAGTATTACTTTTCTTTTCAATCTCAGAAGTCTCTAGGACCCAGGAGAACACATATATACCAGGTATGCCTTAAAGTCTGTTGACACTTGTACTCAGGAGTAGAGGCACAGTGATGGGCCCCAAAATTTTGGTCTCACCAATGCAGGATTCTGAGTAGACGCACCCAGACAGTTAGTTGAGGTCATTAGAAATAGTCTGAAGACCAATTCTGCCTTCATTTCTAGGGGATGTGGTCACATCGTCTCTGCCTTGGTACCCTTGAGCCACATTTGGAAGGAATCATGCTGCTGTGGCCATGTGTTCAGCAGCAGTAACAAGCATTTATTAAGTGCTCACTGAGCTCATAGCACTTTAGGAGACACTGGAGGAGTTCCTCCAAGTGTGCTTTCAGCATGCTCATGATGCAATCCAAGTGAAATATGCTACCATTAGAAAGTCCTTGCAAACAATTTTCTCAGAATGCCAAAAATTCACTAATGTTCACCCAGAAAATAAAATCAGGCCTGTGTCTTCACGCAGAAACTTCTGTCCATGCACAAACATTTTAAGTCACATTAAATTCTTCCCAAGCTACCTGGGTCCTCCCATTCAAGAAGCATGGCATGGCACAGAAACACTGTTACTGTGGCATATGGTGGCCTTTCTGGTGACTTTTTAAAAAATATGTGGCCACAAAGCAATCACAAGCAGATGGTACAACTAACTTCTATTTGTGTCTTGTTGTAAAACTCCTGACAAGAGGGGGAAAGTATGTGTATAGGTCAAGAAAATGAGCGGAGTGAGTCAGAATTTGGCAAAGGGGCTGAGAAACCGGGTCTCTGGGATCTTGCTGGTGGTAGTGAAAACTGATACATTCTCACTGGAAAGCAATTTGGAGACAGCCATTGAAACATTCACATCCCTTAACGCAACAGCACAGTACTGTAAGAAAACAGTCTATGATCAAGAGATGGTGCTATAGATAAAGAGACAGCTCAATGATGGAATGAAACTGAAATCAATTAGGATGTCTATCAGTCATCATGAATAGACTATAGAATGTTACACAGCCACAGCAAATGATTAATAGGAGCATGAGAATGTGTTGTCAGTATAGTATGATTTAAAAAAAATATTTTATGAAGCCAGGCATTGTGGCTATACCATTATGATTTCTCTCTTACTGCAATTTCATAATTAAAAACGGACTGAAATATGTCAATTTTAGCAGGTAAAATCATTGAAGAAAATGAATAATTGCTGTTTCCCCACCTGCCTAAATATTAGTTTCAGCAATGAAAATCACCTGCCTTATATTGACTTCTTTTGCATTTCCACTTTTGTTAGATATGGCACATACCTGGTTAATGTGCTTCAGTTTGTCAATGATCTGGCTAACCACCGGCTCAGGGCCCTTCATTTTCAGCTCATGGAGGTTAAACTGATTCTTCATCCCATTCCTTGCCGCCTTCTGGCTGTATCTATAGAGAGGAAGGGAAAGAGAAAGATTGTCAATGAGAGTTCCAATCAAAGAGACTGACTCCATTGGGTACCAACAGTGCAACTGACTATAAATTCTCTCCTGCCTTTTAGAATATGAGATGGCTGACTAGGAAGCACTGTGCTTGGGACAGTTCAAGGTCACCATCAGTGAAAAACACCATTAAGGACTAGTTCTGCATGTGCTTCCCACTCATTTGAAAGAAGAACCTCCCATGCTCTTTACCTCTGCCTTCCCCTCATAGCCCTCCTCTCACAATTTCCTGTGGCCCCCACAGGAGCTGTTTTTCTGTTCAGGGAGCTTTTGCAACCAGATACAGCATCCATTATGTCTGCTAGCTTGCCTCCATGGAAGAGAAAGTCACCGCTCAGGATAGGCTTGTTGACATTGTCCTTCGTGGGGAATCACAGGCTTTGCTTTAGAGCTGGAGGATATATTAAGGTCTCTATGGGTGTCCTCATCAGGATGAGCAGAGTGAAGATTTGTAATCCAAGGCTATTTATTCTACCTTAATCCCCAGTGTCAGGCTTTTCTGGCTTCAATCGGGACAGTGATTCCCACTTGATTATTTTTCTGTACCCACGGTTCCAGATCTTAATTTTAAACCAGATCAGAATCCTGTCATACATCCTGATTTACATCATTTTCTGTCCTAATAGCTATACTGTGGACGCACTCCATTTCAGAGCCTACTGAACTGCTTTATTCTTATTGTTCTACCTGACTATCATAATTTACTTGTCTAATCTGCTACAGATAAACTAAATTATTTGAAAAAAAACATTGATAAGCTGATTTAATGTTATTATACTTTTTGTACAGTACCGAGTTTATTCCTGCCAGGAGGGGACGGGGAACCCATCATATACATATGGTCAGCTCCTAGAAGCTTTGCAGTTTCCTGGCATGGAATGAAAAGGCAAGCACTGAATTGTCAAATCACCGAGCCAACTGCCTCCATGGAGTCTTTAGCAAACAGTACACTCAGTATTAGCCACCCCATTTATGTCCATAGAGTGCTGTGCAAATGTGGTTCCTCCCTGATGGTACCAATTCCGACATCTTTCTTTAACTCCTGCTATTGCCTAAGGGAGAGACCTCTGCCCAGATGAAGATGGCTGACTAAGTCAGAAATGAACCTCAGGAACGTGCTTTTACAGATAGCCCCTTGGACTTGTCCATATCGAAGCTCGCCAAGCACATCTATGTGCCTCCCTACAAAACAAGCATTTTCCTGAAGCCCATTATCCTCACCAGGATTGTAGAAAGACATGGCAGCTTAGCAATTTGGTCCTGAACTCCCCATTTGAAAGCTATTATGAATATTACATCTAATTACTCTCATAGCCGAGCCCTTGGTGACTCTCCTGTAGGGTTCTCTGTCACTCCAAAAAATTACTCTCTAGGTCTCCTTTCTTTTCTCATCTCTCATTTTCGAGTCATGAATTAGCACTGAACATGGCCAGCTCAACACTGCTCTGCAATCCCAGGGTGACTCACTTTAAATAAAAAAAGGCAGCACATCTAAAAGCTCGTTCTACTTTTTTTGATAGTTGAAACAGCATTCACTGTTGCACTGTATCATGTGCTATTTAAATCCTCAAAGAGCGCTAGTAAATTAAGCATGGTTTCTGGTTACAGAAGTGTTGGGAAGGGCTGGCTTGTGGTTTAGACATAAAGCTCTCCTTTATCTCATTTATGTCACAAAGCACTAGTCAAATGTACTCATCCAACTGATGCTCATTGATGCTAAAATTTAGTGACACTATTTAAATGCTATCTTTTTATCCTATCCTGTAGGTACTCAATACATTCTCCTGGCTCACACCTTTTCCTGTATCTTATCTTTCTATCCTTTATTTCTACCTTAGCTTGGAAAAAAAAAAGCACTGAACCAGATTTTAAAAGCAATGCCTGTCATAATGGAATATGATGCAGACATTAAAAGAGCATAGTAGATCTGTATGCACTGATAGAGAAGCAGCACCAAGATACATTAAAAGAGACAAGAACCCCGCACGTTGAGAATGTCCATTGTGGTTCTAATTGTGATAAAAATAGGTTCATACGGACATTATATTAGGCCTTTCCCACTTGTCTACAGCTTTCCCTTCTATAGAATCACTGGCTAGCAAATAGCAATGGTGATAACCTGAAAACATTCAGTGAAAAACTACAGAGATAATGAATTCATAAGTTTGAAATTGAATGTTGTTC
>JADRCC010235342.1:0-12782 GCA_019843855.1 Hylomyscus alleni
TTATTTTTGACTTAAGCTTCCTATACATTTCTCTTGAACATGGTCTCCATAAAATTCTGTTCATGGTATTATTTTTCTTTAGTAATGTCTTTCTCTGTTTCTGGAAATTTCAACCAATATAATTTTTAAAATATATTTTTAAAGGATTTAATTACATCTTACTATAACTTAGTGTTTATAATTCAATAATTTAGTGTTTATATTCAATATTTTTAAAATATCCACATAAAATTTAATCTTGCCTTACTATATTACACTTTCATGTCTCTTCTTGTTTGGTTTTTGTAATCTTTTAAAATATATCATTCAAGTAAAATAATTCTGCATTTTCAAGCTATAGATTACTTGAAACATTCATTTAAGTACTTACATTATTGGTGGAAATTTATTTCAGCATGATTGCATTTTTAAAGTTTTTAACTTGCTTTATTTCAGTACTATATGAAAGGTGAACACTGCACTTATACAAATTATGGTGCAGCATTAGATGTGCATTTGTTGTGACAAACTATTTAAGACAAACAAATCAAAGGTGAAATCACAGGGGCAAGGACGTGTTGGAGGAAAGCTGCTTAATTCATGTTAGTTTTCTCACCTTATTGTCACCAAGAAATATAAAAAGATACAGAGATGGAGAGACATACAAGGAGAAAGAGAAAATGTCAAGGAAATGATAAACCCTTTTAGTGTAAAAATACTGTGACTTATTTCTTCCAAATATGTCTTTGTTTCTAGTACTTAACAGCAGCTTTCTAATTACTGCTTATGTCATTTAATGTATGGCATTTATGGACTATTTACAACTCCCTAAATAGATAACTGCACAATCACCAGGTTATACACACATTAGGAGAAAACTGTCATTCAAATGGCTCATCAATGACCTGAAATTCATTGCAATAGACATGATTATCTTTGCTTCTAACTAGAACCAGAAAGTCACACATCTAGAACCACATAAAATTCCATTAAAATATACTAGTGTATATGTTATATATCATATACCATGTATGGGCTAATATGATTTTGTTTATTTTCATTAAAGTAAAAATTATAATTCAGTAAAAGCAGTAACTGTGGTGTTTATACATAAAACTTTGGACTATGTTTGCTTAGAATACATATACTCCAACTCTAACTTCAAATTCTATTCTTCCCATTTCATTTGTAAAATTTTTTACAATCAATAGAGTGCTCAGAAAGAAAATCTATCCTTGTGATGAATTATCTAGAATCTATTTGATTTCAATATTCCTAAATTGATACCATATATATTTTATTTTTTAATTTTTATTAATCATTCCATTCATTTATATCTCAAATGATATCCCACTTCCTAGTTACCCCCCACAACCTCCCATCTCACTTCTGTTCCCTTCCCCCTCCCCTTTGCCTCTATGAGGGTGATCCCCTACCCACCCACCATCTCCTGCCCCACCATTCCAGCATCTTTCTACACTGGGGCATCAAACCTCCACAGGATCAAAGACCTCCCCTCCCACTGATATCAGAAAACCATATATTTAAATAAACAACTATACAAAACTATAAAGACATGGCAACAAAAAATTGAACTAATAAAAATTGTCAGTTTGGAATGTGACCCTGGACTCAGTCATTCTTTAATGGAGTTACAATTAAATGTCTTGAAACTTTAAAATAGTCTCAAATATTTCTTTATCCCTAATTGTGTATAAGGTATAATTAAATTAACTGAATAATGTTAATCTTTATTGTGACCCTGATGTAAATGCATACTTCAAAGTCCTTTTCAGTTTTTGATTCACTAGAAAGTTTTCTAACTAATTTCTATTACATATATATCCTCATGTATGATATCAGATCTGTGGGATCAACTGCTTTAATTTATGAAAATGATATTTCAATTGGACATAGAAAAGAGACATTTCAATCATTCTATAACCTTGTGTTTAATATATAATCCTTAACAAATACAAAGTAAAATATTACAGGAGATACACTTTCATAATTTACCACAATTTAGTTTCCCTTAATGTATATTATAACATGAAACCACATTATATTCTTTTATTTGTTGAAACAAATAATGAAAGTATTACCTGGTCTTAGTGAATATTTATGAATTTGTAACAATGGGTTCCTGAATTACAGTAGTTTATATGCACATTATAGTTTACTGTGCTACACATAATATTTTATTGCCTATTTTTAAATCTTCAGGAAACATGAGAAGATTGGTCTTTTTAACTATGCCATAATACATTGCTGTAACTCTGTAGAGCTTAACAACATTATTCAAGATGATACAATCTTGCTGAAATATCACTTCTCATTTGCTGCTTTTGGGGAGTCCTCTTTAGTTATTTATAATATCTTCATATGGCTCTGTGTAAATTTTGGTCTTTCTAAAGATAATCGCCAAAATGTAGTATGTGGTATGCAATATTTTTAACTTATCATTACATTAATAATTTTGTAAGTAATAGAATAAAGTTATATGAATGATTGAAGTATTATAAGTTCAGTATTTAAGATAATATACTGTTTCAACTAATTCATTTTTTAATATTTTTAACATCTTCTTTGACATTTTGCTAATAATTAACTTCTGTGTTAAACATGTATCACCAGTTTTGATTTGTTACTGGTTACTATGGTAATCATTTTAAAAGCAATTGTATCAATTGCAAGTTAAAACTTTTACAGGCATTATAACTGCCAAAATTGTAAGAAATTTTGGATTTACACTTTGTAAAGGAAAATTACAATTAGTGTTGTTGTAGTTATTCACTAATATATGATGTATACACTAATAATGTCATATTACCTTAATATTCATGAGTACCTAAATTGAATTAATATAAAAATGGTACCATTTTCAATGGTTTAAGTTTTTGATTGTTTCCGTATATGGGTCTTTCTTTTAGAGGATTTAATCACACTTATTTCTTTTGCCTTTTATCCTATATTTTTCCTCTCAATTTATACTCAGTCATTACATAATCACAGACACTCACACACACACACACACACACACACATATTCATACATACACATACTCACACACACACTCAAACACTAACACATCTTTATTGATTTGATAGTTTTGTAGTACTTTGAAAATTAAATTTATAATAAAAGCAAATATTAATACAGCATCTACACATTAAAGGAGAAAAACTGAATAGATTATTGGGGTCCAAGAGTTTCCTTACAAACCACATGAACACTGATCTCAGTCAGGCAAGAAGTGTTTATTGAGCATATGCCCCAGGACTAATCAATCAGGGCCATGGTTTAGTTTCAGAAGCTGAACTATTAATTAAAATGTTACAGGGCTTTTTAAGCCTGAGATCTGTGAACATCTGTATCAACTTATTCTACAAATCAAGATATAAGGATAGCAGTTTTCCTTAGAAACATGTCTTTATTATAGACTTATCCTGCTCCCATTGGTTGGGGTATTCACCTGTGGCAGGGGACTTGCCTTGTCTAACATGCATGTCTTAACTTGCCAACCAGGATGCCAGTTACCCACATACATGTCTCTGTCATGTAGGATGTGAGTTTCTAGGGAGGGTTTCGAAACTTAAACTTACTTGACTTCTACTCAAAGTGAAAGTTTTATTGTAAATATATGTAGGTGTCTCTCTTATGTTGAGGTCCATCCTAGTGGCAGCTTATAAAGGCAAATGTTATAAAATCTTATACATACTTTCAAGATACACTGCAGTATGATTGTTTTGAGTCGATGCTTATTGTGGCTAACTATACCAATCATTTCTAATAGATTTCTGTTGTGACTAGTTTCTAACAGCACAGAATATAACAGAATATGCAATCAACTTGGCCATGAAAACATTTCCTAGTAACAGCCGAAACAACATATGAGAAAGTATCCATATAATATTAGTAACAACACAAAATGGCAGGCTAGCCAAGTAACCTAGGCCTTAGCATTCATCTAGGCCTTAATATTTTATCAAGGACTTAACGTGGTTATTTTAGGCCCATATAGGACCTTAACTACCTAAATAGTCCATTTGTATTAGTATTTATTATATTTTTCTAAGTTTTCCACTTAAGGAAATTTTAAGAACAGCAAGTACATAAAGATTAACTGGGATTTTATGCTTTGTGTTAAAGAAGTAATGTTCCCTTGAATGGATATTCTCTTTGTACTATAAAAATAGAAGAACATGATCAACAGTAATCATTCTATGCATGTCTTGGTAAAATTACATTCATATTTTATTTAAAATAATATAATATAATCTCTTCTTTACAACAAGCCTTATAAAATTCATCATCTACAAAACTGTGGTTGTTTCTTTGTATTTATTTCATGATCATAGTTAGTTGTCTGTTGCCAGTTTATTATGTAATATCATAAGTACAATTAACATTATATTTAGAAACCAAGGAACTGAGGATACATAAGAGGAACTTTGACCTATAAGTTAAATTTTTTGATTATAACAAGACTTATTTAATTATTTTCAGTCATATACTTCTGGATAAACAACATTTAATCTGAGTACAAATATCTTCATCTATAAAAATAATAGATTTGATTAGATTATCTAAAGAATATTTAGAATTATAACTTAGCAACTCTTACAGAAAAAGACACAGAAGTACATTATATGGATTTCAAAAGAACACTGATTCTAAATGAGCTTAAGTATTGCAATTGGTGTTTTTATGATATTAAAGATTATGTTATAATAAACATATATCTTATAAGTTCAAAGCATACAATCTCAAAATGAAATGAGAAATGAATATTCATTTTATTTCATAAATATTTTATCATTTACTGGTGAATCACTTGCTGGAGAAATTTATAACTTTCATTTACAGGAGTATATTACCATACCATCATGATGAAATTATCACAGGATAAACTATAAAATACTTCAATACAAATTAAAATAAAACTCAAAACAAAATGTTGTATAGTTACAAACAGTTGCACCACAAAGAAGAGTGAACATTCAAAATATCAACATGATTAAAGTACAAACAGTAAAACAAATTGTGTTAATATAAAGATGTTTGTGATGTTATTCTAAAAGTTTATAACATTCCATAAATGAATTCCTATATGAAAATAAAATTGACAACAACTAAATAAACATGAATTGAATGTTATATATGTGTGACCCTTCTCCACCTAAGAGCTGGTTCCTTCAGACCTTGCCTTGCCACAAATAGCCACACATTTCTCTAAGCTCTTGCAAATAGTCACACCTCTCACCAACCTCCTACTAATAGCCATGCCTCTCTCCAAGTTCCTGTAACACCGGAAGTCCCGCCTCCAGACACTGAAGATGAAGATGCTGATTAGACCTTGGGTTGCTGACAGACTGTGGGAGGGATTTTTTTTTTCTTTACCTACCTGCTGGTAACAAAGGGAGTTCAATAATCATGGAGGACTGAAAGCACACCATGCCTTGGTCTCATTTTTTAACCCTTTCCCACATTCTGGTTCCCTTAATTTTTCTCAGACTCTTACTCCCATTCATGAAGACCCATTCATGTGTGACTGCAGGTAGTCACATATATGGACTTATATTAAAAATGAAAAAAAAAAGGTACTACACATCAAAATTTTCTCAGAAACAGAAGGGTGAATCATCATGTTAAAATCATTAATATAACACTATACAGCAAAATCATAACTGGAAAACTATGTGATCATTAAATTCAGAAAATTATTTGACAAAAAATATTTCATTATAGTAATATTCAACATACTTAAAAAAATAAAAAATTCCACATGATAATCTACAACTGACATCATACTAACTAATGCTGAAATAAATGATTCTTCTGAAAATAAAATGAATGGGTTGTCTAGTTTATCAAAAAATTCTATGTCATTTTATTTATGGCTTTAGTCAGGGCAATAATGTTAATATTTTTTAAATGCCATCAAGGTTGGAACTAAAACACAAATCTATATAAATATATAGATGATTTGATATGTGGAAAATGTCCTAAATTTCAGAACAAGTAAAATATGTAATTCATAAATAATCTTGATGATAGTATCAAACATAAACTACTGGAAAATAAATTGAAAACAGTGCTAAGAAAGAGATCATGGAACTAAATATGTTCATAAAGAAATTGGAAAGATCTCATACTAGCAAGTTAAGAGCACAACTGAAAACTCTAGGGAAAAAAATATCCCAAACCACCAAAGAGGTGTAGACACAAGGAAACAATCAAAATCAGGGCTAAAACAAATAGAACAATACAAAGTAAAAATGAAACCAAGACCTGGTTCTCTTAGAAAATCAACAAGATAGAGAAACCTTTAGCCAAACCAAACAAAACACAGACAGTACATAATTAACAAAATTTGAAATTAAAAGGGAAACATAACAACAGACATTGAGAAAATTCAAAGAATCATTAGTCTTACTTCAAAAAATTGTACTCCACAAAATTGAAAAATATAAACCACATGGATGATTTTCTAGATAATAGATACCACTTAACAAAGTTAAATCAAGACCATATAAACTATTTAAAAAGTCCTATAACTCCTAAGGAACTGGAAGGTATCCCAAGTTAAAAAAAAAAATCTCCAGGACTAGAAATTGTTCATGCAGAATTCTACTAGAATTTGAAAGAATAGCTAATACCAATTCTTCTCAAAGTGTTCCACAAAAGTGAAACAGAAGGAATATTTCCAAACTCATTCTATGAGGCCACAGTCACCCTGATATCTACACCACAAAAAGGCTCAACAAAAAGATAACTTTAGTCCAATTTCCTTTATGAATATTGATACAGAAATATTTGCAAACCAAATTTAAGGACACATCAAAAACATCAACCACTATAATCATCTATCCAGGTTTCATCCCTTAAATGTAGGGAAGTTCAATATATCAAAATCCATGAATGTAATCTGCCACATAAACAAATTCAAAGGAAAAAAACCCACCTAATCATGTCATTAAATGTTGAAAAATCCTTTGATAGGATTCAACATCTCTTCATATACAGTAAGCCAATAGCCAACATGAAATTTAATAGAGAGCAAATTAAAACTATTCCAATAAATCAGGAACAAAGCAAGGCTATCCACTCAGTTCCCATCTCATCAACATAGTACTTGAAGTTCTCTCTAGAGCCATAAGACAACTAAAGGAAATCAAGGGGATAGAAACTGAAAAAGAAGTCAAAGTATCACTATTGACAGATGGTATGATAGTATACATAACTCACCCAAAAAACTCTTCCAAAGACCTCTTCTATTTGATAAACACTTTCAGCAAAATAGCTGGATACAAAGTTAACTAAAATAAAATTCAGTAGTTCCTCCTTTAAACAAAAAATAAAAGTCTGGTAAATAAATTAGAGAAATATCACTCTTTACAAAAGCCACAAATAATAGAAGACATTTTGACGTAACTCTAACTAAGCAAGTGAAAGACCTCTATGACAAGGACTTCCAGTTACTAAAAAAGAAATTGAATAAGATATAAAAAGATGGTAATATCTCCCATGCTCATAGCTCTGTAGGATTAACACAGTAAAAATGGCCTTCTTACTAACAGCATCTACAATTTCAATGCATATGTGAAAATTCCAATACATGTCTTTATAGACTTTGAAAGAGCAATTCCCAACTTCATATGGAAAAATAAAAAGCCCATGATCACTATAAATATACTGTACAATAAAAGTATATCTGAATGTATCACCATCTCTGATTTTACACTATACCACAGAACATTAATATTAAAAACTACATGGTATTGGCATAAATATAAACAGGCTGATGTATGAAATATAATCAAAGATAAAGAAATAAACCCACATACATAAGGATGGTTGATATTTGACAAAGTGGCCAAAACTGTACAATGGAAAAAGGAAAGCACCTTTAGTAAAAAGTGCTGGTCTAATAGGATATCATCATATAGAATAGACATAAATACCACCCTGCCTAAACTCGTCCAAGTACATCATACCTCAATATAAATCTGGATATATTATATCTAACAGAAAAGACAGTAGGAACTGGCCTGAACTCGTTCGCACAGAAGACAAATTCTTTAACAGAACACCAATAGTTTTGGCACTATGATTGTTAATAAATTGAAAATTTATTAACATGAAATTAAAAGATGTTTGCAAGACTAAGGTCACCATCAATAGGATAAGACAGCAGCCAACAGAATGGGAAAACATCATTACTAACTCAAGATTTATAAAGAATGCAAGAATTTTTTACATCAACAAACCAAAACTAAGTAACTCAATTAAAAATGGGGTACAGAGTTAAAAAGATAATTCTCAACAGAGGAATCTTTAATAGTCAAGAAGCTCTTAAAGAAATATTCAATGTCCTTAGTGGTCAGGGAAATGCAATACAAAGCAACTCTGCAATTCAATGTTATCAGAATAGCTATGTCAAACTCAAATAACAGCACATGCTAGGGAGGATCAACCAAAACACCCCTCTATTGCTGGTGGGAATGCAAATTTGTACAACCACTTTGGAAAACTGGGTAATAAGTAGGGCCCAAGGAAGGATGCATGAATTTCACTCAGAAGGGGAAACAAAATATTAATCAGAGGTGAATGAAGAGAGGGAACTGGGTGAAACAGGAGGAAAGGAGGTGACCTGGATGGCAATCAGGTGTGGAGATATGGGATGCGTCAGAGAGGGCAGGAGTGAGAATGGAATTCAGTGGGGGCAGTTTCATGTCTAGCTGGCGGCCTGAGTATTGGAAGGCTATAGGATATCATTGGGGGTGACTCTAACTGGGATTCCTACTAACTAAGATTCACCCCAATATTTGTCCTGCCTATAAGATACTCAAAAATAAGAAGCAGAGCCTGAAGGAACAAACAAACAATGTTTGTCCCAACTTGAGACCCATTCCTTGTGAGAGACCCAAACACTGACACTATTAATGATACTCTGCTATCCTTGCAGACTGGAGCATAGTATAACTGTCTTTTGAGAGGCTTCATCCTGCAGTGGACAGAAACTGATGCGGAGACACAGATACACATCAAGGAAGAGCTCAGGAATGGGAGTCTTGTAAAAGAGTATGGGATAGAATTGAGTGAGTCAGAATGGTCAAGGACAAAACAAGACAACTTGTGAGTCAACTAACCTATACACATGGGAGTTTAAAGAGATTGAACCACTAACCAAAGAGTATGCAGGGGCTAGAACTAGGCCTCCTACCTATTTATAGCAGATAATGCAGCTTGGTTTTCATGTGGCTCCCCTAACAATTAGAGGACGGACTTTCTCTGATTGTGTTACCTGCCATTGGACTCCCTTCCTCTACATGGACTAACTGGTTGGGCCTCAGCAGGAAAGGATATACCTAGTCCTTCTTGAATGTGATGTCTCAGGGTATGATGGTACCCAAGGGATTCTTTCATGCCTCTTAGGATAAAGGGATGGGTAATATGAACAGGAATTTCTAAGGGCAAAACTGAGAGGGGAGGAAGGAAAAGGATGTGCAATTAGGATGTAAAATGAAAATAAATAAATAAATAAAGAACGATATCATATATGTAAACATATTAGAAAACTTTAATATTTGATATTAATTTAATGAATGTTCCCTTGGTCATTTTTCTTTATTCTTATGTTAAAATTTGTATCTGATTATTCAAATCGTCTTTTTATTCTAATGAAGCTGTCTGTAGCTTTAGGAACTGGATTCTCCGCGGGTGGAGAACATTGACCTGAAAATAGAGTGTTCAAAATGAGAGAGGAATAAATGAAACCAAGACAAGTATTATGATCAAGGTTCAAATTTTACTGGGGGAGTCAAGTATATAAATGAACTACAGAAAGCAAGTCTCTAGGTTCCATGACATTGGCATAAGGTAAACATGGCAGTAAATCTCAGGGGCCAGTGTCTCAGCAGCTCTGTAAGCCTTCTGATTGTGGGCAGTCTCTAGCTCCGCGGGTGGACTTCTAAGCTACTGCTTCAAAGAGAGGTGACAGTCCACAGAGAGTCCTTGTTTGGCTCCCCAGGTGGAATAGCAGCTTCCAGGCATGAGCTGGCAGTGTGTTGGATGGCTTGGCTAATGGAGGAGATTACATTCTAATACACCTAAAATGGAGGCAAAAAAACAGGTCTATAAAAACCAAAAGTTGAGCCGGGCGGTGGTGGCGCACGCCTTTAATCCCAGCACTTGGGAGGCAGAGGCAGGCGGGTTTCTGAGTTCGAGGCCAGCCTGGTCTACAGAGTGAGTTCCAGGACAGCCAGGGCTACTCAAAGAAACCCTGTCTCAAAAAACCAAAAACAAACAAACAAACAAAAACCAAAAGTTATAGTCAACCATAAGAATGTACTGTTGACCTACATATCTTTTATGAATCTTCAGAAGCACATCCTGATTTTAAAAGGCTAACTTCATGTATGCTGCATTATTCCTTTCTAAATGACAATATTACTGAAAACAGTAACTAGAGATTGTTTGCTGACTTGGGATTTCGCATTTCAACAAATGACGTGACATGAAAAGACTTTGTAGCAACTCAGAAACATTTTATTTCTTCTTCTTTTTGAAGTTTGATTACAATATCTTTAACTGAATCACCACATTTATTAATAAAAATAACTATAATACATGGTAATATATATCTTGTTAAATAATGTAATATAGTTCCATAAATTTAGTAAATAGAGTAATTGATTAACATTTTTAATTTCCTATAAGCATCCAATTATTTAAAACAAAAATTTAAGCATATTTATTTTGTTCCATACAGGAATCAATCCCCATGACATTATGATATACTCTTAACATGATCACAGAAAGACATTTTAAAAAGTATTTATAATAGTGGAAACAAAAATTAAAAGCAACACACTGGTCCAACTACAGTAGAATCAAAATTTAGCACAATTATTTATAGAGAACATGGAATATTATAAATCAGGGAAATGAAAAGTAGATTAATCCTATCTTTTGCTAAATTCAATGATATTTTGATCATTTAAAGCCATTGAAGTTTTCTTAATTTTCTGTTTAATTTTTCATTGCTGATATATCACAAAGAATTTTTTTTTATTTTTTATGTTGACTCCTTGCACTATTAGTTTGCTGGTCTTCTTGAGCAGTAATGTCATCTTTTAATGAAATTATTTTACTTTGGACTTTATATGGATTGTATTTTTTCTCTTGCCTACTGGCCCCAAAGATTTATGGTAGATTTGCTTTTTGTTATTTTGAAGATGTTTCCAATAATTTCACCTTTTGTAAATGCTGTTTTCTATATTTAGTCCCTCAAAAAGTAAAAAAAAAAAATCGTTGAAATGTACACTTTGCAGAAGAAAACATAATGACATTAATTATAAATGTAGCATCTATAGTTTGACTATATTTAACAAGAAAGCAGAGCATTCTTGAAAATTGACAGAGGAGAATATAAGATTTTTAATTATAATAAAATGCTATATAAGGTATCACTTATATTAATTTTCTTGTCTACATCATAGTAAATGTATACTCTTGTAATTGCATGCTGTTTAATAAATTTATATAATGTTATGTATGCAATATTTGAAATAAGTTTTCTTTATACAAAATCTATTTGTTTTAAACTTTAGTTTTCTTAGGAGTAATAGTTACTGTTATACTGTACTAACCATGTATTATTAAAAGCTATCAATATTCATCATTATTTATCAGTATATTGACATATATGATAATATATTTGTTATGATTACTTGCATGTCTTCTGAATTGTTGGACTGTAGAATATAAAAGGGCAAAGTATTTCTCATGTTGATGTGTTTGCCCTTAGAGTTTATGAAATTTATTGGAACAGAAGAAACTTTGTTTATGTTCTAAGGAATTGCAATTTATTCTCTGTCAATATTTTAAACTACACTATTCCCTTGACAAATACTATCTTTTAAAAATTCTGTATCAATGTTGAACATTGAAATATTTCTAGAGTTCATGCTGCTTTACTAACTTAAAAATCTGACATTCATACTCCCATGTATATATTTTCTTATGATTAACTAATTATGCTATTTAATTACTAAAAGCAATCTTAGTATTGGTTACATATTAGACATGGAGGGAGGAATTCTTAGAAGTTCCGTCTTTCTTCAAAGAAATCTTTTCTTCCACTGACATCAAATTGTTCTTTCTCAAAGTCCTTATAATACATTAATCTTGCTCAAAATATTTCACTGATCAGTACTATTATGTTTTATAAAAGAAATGAGAGAAGGAATATGTTTGGTGAATGTGCAGTCAGGTGTGGGGGAAGGAGGAGCTTCTGCAAGCCCATGCTGAGGAATCCTTTCCCCCTGAGGGACCAGATACATAATGGTATAATATAGAATAGAGTTTATTCAGGGCATGGGGAGGAGAGTTAAGAGAGAGAGAGAGAGAGAGGAAGAAGAGGAAGAGGTGTAAAGGCCATAAGCCATAAGCACATGCAGAGAGGGGGGATGTGAAATGGGTAG
Source organism: Hylomyscus alleni (assembly GCA_019843855.1). Taxonomy (NCBI): domain Eukaryota; kingdom Metazoa; phylum Chordata; class Mammalia; order Rodentia; family Muridae; genus Hylomyscus; species Hylomyscus alleni. Next base: position 12,468 of record JADRCC010235342.1, read on the forward strand.
AAAAAGGGTAACAGACAAGAGGACAGAGAAGGAGCAAGAAGGTAAGATGAGTGGGGGCAGGGATAAGGAGCTTCTTTTCTAGTGAATCATGCATACCTGCCTATTGCCAATTAACTGTGGAGAAAAGCCTAGACAAAATGTTAACAAATGCTGCTTGTAAATAAATTCAAACTCTTTAATCATGCTTTCCATTTTAACTTCTGTCTTAACTTTTCTAAAAATTGCTATTGTGGACATATTAACTAAATTCTATATGTCTATGGTAAGCATTGAACTCATTTAAGGATAAGCTATTTGTATTTAGAAATATATATA
>JADRCC010235462.1:0-13294 GCA_019843855.1 Hylomyscus alleni
TCCTCCTCCTCCTCCTCCTCCTCCTCCTCCTCCTCCTCCTCCTCCTCCTCCTCCTCAGGCTTTTCTTTGAGAGGATAGAGTTTAGTGAGAGGGTGGAAGGAGGAAGGGAGCCCTTCAAAGAATTGTTAAGGACTTCTTTTGGTTTCTCTGTGTAAAATTCAGGAAGCAAAGAGGCATGACTCCTTAGCATGAGTCACAGAGGTGTGAACAAACCCCCACAATTCAAAAGTAGGAATAGAGACTTCTTCACCCTCTTGTTCTTAGAAGTAAGTCCTAAGATCAACTCCTATTCTCTCCCAAATATCTAAATCATGAGTTCTCTAGTAGGCAAACCAGGGGCAAATTTTCTGAACAAATTGTAAGACCCTAAAGCCCAATTACTAGAAACTTTAAGAACTTTAGGTTTGACTATTTCTTTTATAATATCTACATTGAGAATAATTTCCTTTGAGTCATGCTTTCCCATGAGGACAGGGCACAATACTTTTCAAGTTTTTGATTCTCTTCCTCTCCCTCAAACCAGGGGTCCTCGTGTCAGGTGTGAAGCACTCTTAGGCAGAATCCTATCTCCTTCAGTCCCAATATTCACCTACCACCTTCAGGTCCCTGTTCAGTGTACCACTTGCTGGAGACAAGCTCCAGCTGCAAGGCTCAGATCCTGAAACAGGCAAGGAAGGTTGTCTCAAATGAAGATATTGTCCACCTGTGGATTCTCAAGCAAGCCTGAATATCTCAAGCCATTTTTATTTATACAATGACAATCTTGATCACCTGAGCAGTGACACATCTTTGGTAATTTTATTAAGAAAAATCCTAATATCAGCATTATGAAAGCACTATCATTACAAAAAGGTCCCAATAGATACCCGTTCTCCTTCCGACTAGGTCAATCACCCCTATCCCCAAATTTTTTTTGTACAACAAAACCCAATTTCAGCAAGCCAAAAGTAAATGTCCAGCTAGGCATGTCCTATAGACATGAATACTTGTCTAGCTGGTAGCAAATACATTTTACACAGATTAAACATTTGTGGGTATGAGTGCCATCATCAAACAAAACTCCTCTGTCATATACTTTTGTAATTGCAGAGACATGCTTACTGTACCAAGCGACCTTTCCTGATATACACCTATCTTTCCAAGAACCATTTTTAAGTCTCTGTTGATCAGACCCAGCTTCCTCATTTTAAGTCTCTGTTGGTCAGACATATCTTCTTCAGAACAGTTATACAAGCCTGACCCACTCTTCTTTATAATTGACTGAGGCTTACACAGTATGATGGTAGCTATTTCTTTAGGGGACATGATTACATTCCCCAAAATACCCAGAATTAATGGTCACATCTGGAGGATTGATAGAGGCAGAAAGATGAAACGCGGGTTTTACCTCTGAATAAATTTTAAGAAAAACATAGTTTCATCCACGGGGCTTTCAGCCTGCATGATCCCAGTCTTGCCCATGACCAAAAATGTGAAACTAAATATTCCTATGAGTATAGACAGCTTAGCAAAAGCCAGGAGAGCTTGTAGCATGTGTGATATAGATAATAAGCACAGTGGGAAGGGATTCCCATGGGCCTTGCCAGAGTAGAGTGCCAACAGTGAAGGACTCAAGCTCTTCCTTGCAGATGCTGCACGGACAGCACCATGGCCACTCAGTTGCCATCTGCAGGATCAGCTCTCGTGCTCTCATGTTCTCAGGGCACTTCACCTACACTCATGACTCCAGAGTCAGCTCTATTGTACCAGCCTGTCTAGTGGAATTGGGGGAAGTTTCCCAACTACTGCTGACTGTGAGGAGCTGGGCCAGCTCTCCTCTCACACCTTCAAAGCTGGCTCACCCATCCGTTCACTATCAGGGCTCTACTGCGTTGCTCAGGCTAGGGGTAGGCCCTCTCTTCCTAGTGGTACAGATAATGATGGGACAGCACTAGGTCTTTCATCATCCCAGGGCCAGTTCTCCCTACATCTACAGGTGGTGAGGTGGGAGGGGAAGGGGTAGACTTAACCCCTGTACCCATGCCACCTCACAGAGGAAGAGTAGATAGTGGCCAGGAGCTTTCTTGTGTGCTCTCCCTCTCCCTACCTCCAGGTCCAGCACTATAGTGCTGCCTAGACAAGGTGCAGGATTCACTCTCCTGAATGCTGCAGCTGTGGAGCAACAGGAACAATGTATCTGGTCTCATGACCTCTTAGACTTGGAGCCAGTTCTAATTGCCACAGGTGGTGAGGGATGAGGGGGGGGAAGGGCATCACCCCAACACCCACACCACTTCATGACAGACAAATGGAACTGCCAGCCCTTTCTTGCTCTGTGGGGTCATCTCTCCCCCAACTCATGAACTCAGGTTGGTTCAGCCATACCCCTGCTACTAGGTCCAGCTCCACTGTGCTGACTAGGGAAGATACAGGTCTCATTCTGCTCTCCAAAGTGCTGCCAGGGAGAGAAGGAGCCAGCTTCATGATTAGGCCTAAGGAAACAAACAAACAAAGCCTGAAGGAGAGTGAATAACAAATGAGACAGAAAATAAGTATTAGATTATTATTAAAAGCCAGTAAATGCCAGCACAGAACTTTTTGTAAATATTTAAAATCACAAAGGAAAAAATATTGAAATAAAACTCTTTATTCTCCTGTTTTTCACTCACCCTCCTAATTTGAGAAGAGCCTTTATTCTAAGTCTGTTCAATCAGTTTTGTAAAAGCTGTAACATAAACTGCTAAGGATGTTTTTTTATCCTTTTCTATTAATAGCTCTTTTTAGTTTCCAGTTTAGTCACTTCAAAATTACCCAGACACACCACATGGACACGAGGCTCTTCTGGTAGAAGATATTCATAATTTCTAGTAACCTTCCCAGAAATGAGGCTAGCATAGGCAGTGCAAGGACAAGAGTGCTTCTCTATGTGGAAATTACTCCTGGCCTTTGTTCTCAGTTTGTCCTGGAGGCTCTCCTATTTCTCAACCCAATTAGGCAACAAGAAACAGCAGGTGCGGGATACTGACCATCCCAACACCAAGATGGCATGAATTTACCTTGAGTTTAATTGAGTTTATGCCAATGGTCAAATATTTAGATATCTGAGTAAATTTTCAGAAAAAGACAATTAGGGAAATAACACTGTAAATAAAACAATAAATTCCACCAAAATGTTGCCTTATAGCGTTCCTTTCCAGAGGCTAAGTAAAGTTAAGGCTATTGTCTTTTAAAAGTCTCTGTGCATAAGGGCAGAAACTGATTGGAAAGAGAGTGGCATCATTGTGTAGTGTACTGACTGACTTTTCAAACAATTAGGTCAGTCTCACACCTCTATGCTGAACTTGCAAAAGTGTAATAATCCTTTCAGAAGCTTCTTTAGTAGGAGGCCTAAGTTGTGATGTTATACTAATAGTTAGCCAAGAGAGTGCTTTCCTCATGTTAGAGAGCATTCCAGAAACAGGTGCACCATATAAAGTAATCTTGCTATCAGTGCTTGAAGGTAGTACAATTTTCTCTATCATTCGAGTAGTAAAAGTGATAATCTGAAGTCGGGAAATGAAAGTTTTAGTGGAGTTGAATGACATCTGAAAGGCTTGAAGCTCAGTTCTTACTCTTTTTCTCTATATCACACTGTTACCAAATCCTGTCAACATGAAACAATGTATAAAAACCTATAAGGCAAGTCTTTACAAGGCCCTTACATGACTCCTGTAACAGTGTTATACGTGATAGAAAATAGTAACCTTACCTAAAATAGGAAAATAAAATTCTGTCTAAACTGAAGATATTTTGCATGACTTAATACATTTTCAAATCTTTGCATTTGTACTTTCCAAAACACTAAACTGCTCTAAAGAAAATAATTGTCATGTTTTAAGATTTTGAAATACAATGAAAATTCAATAAAGGAATTAATTACATGTTTGCATTACTTACAGGATCATAATGTTCCTCTGGACAAGTGGAAGGTGAAACAATAAGTTTACTTAGACCAAAGGAGAGCTATAATGGATGCAGAAAGTACCCTCATTGTTACCAGCAGAACAGAACTGTCAAAAGGAGTGTTTGGGAAGACAACTATCATTTAAACAAAATGCAATTTCAGAGCATAACCTCAGGTCTCCAGTAAGACGAACTTATATTCTACATTTTATTTTACCAGAAGCCACCATTCTGTGTCATCCAGGGTAATTTCTATTATCATTGATAAGATGCTTTAAACTATTGACAGGTCTAGTCATTTTATCTTTAAAACTCAAGCCCTATTTTTCTCAACAGCTATTACATTTTTTTAAGGTAGGAAGACAGGACATGCATTTTCTAAATTCAGTACTGTGGTATCCCTTTGTCCTCATGACAGGCATTTTGTAGATGGTGACCATCTTTTCCTTGACTTAAATATACAAACTTTCCAGGGTATTGAACAAAATTTTAAGATCTAGAAGTTCTATGACTTGGCATTTAGTCAAAATGTCTGCTATCTCTACCCAGTCAATGATACTTCAATGTTTTGTACTCTGTGAGAATTTCTTCTGCTCTGAGATTCCCACAGCCACCCACTGGATGAAAGACATGGGCAAATAGTCTTCAGGTGAGATTATAGTGGTTTTCCCTTTCTAAAAACTGAACAGTATCATAAGATCGGTTTCTTGGCTCCACCAAAATCCCCTTCCCAATTTTCAGATTTATATATATTCAATCCAAAAAGAGATTGAAGAGAATAAGAGAGACAAACCTTTAAATTAATACCATAGTGTATTGGTTTGAATATGCTTGCCCCAGGGAGTGGCACTATTAGAAGGTGTGGATTTCTCGGAGTAGGTGTAGCCTTTTGGTAGAAAGTGTGTTTATTATGAGTGTGGGCTTGTAGACCCTAGTCATTGCTGCCTGGAAATCAGTCTTTTCCTAGTGGCCTTCAGATGAAAATGTAGAACTCTCAGCTCCCTCTGTACCATGACTTTCTGGATGCTGCCATGCTCCCAGCATGGACTGAATCCATAAGCCAGCTCCCATTAAATGTTGTCCTTATAAGAGTTGCCTTGGTCATGGCGTATGTTCACACCAGTAAAATCCTAATTAAGATATATGCAATAGCATATTTGAAATGGTAGGAAACAGACATGTGACTTGGAAGTTTACTGAGAGAGAGAGAGAGATAAATAAGCAATGTAATCTGATGAATACATTCACAGAATCACTAAAGCCTTAATCTGTTCAAGAAGATTAGTTGGACCTAAGTAGAAGGAAGTAAAACTATGAGTAAATAAAGGTTAGTGCTGAAATAAGACCTTATGTGATTGTATTAACATAGCAGTTGGTGAGAATGGAAAAGGTAGGTGAACTTCTGAAGCCTTGTTTGACTTTAAAGCTCACACCTATGGATACAGGGAAACAGACCACAATCAGTTCACACATGTGGGTATAATAAAACGAATAAGCTCAATCATTAGACACAACAATGCCTGACTACAATCCTGTGTAAATCAAGTGCTGAAAAAAAAAAAAAAAAAAACAAAATTGGAAATTGGAACCAAGCTTTCGGATATACATGACATACTTATGTGCAACATTTATTGTCATCTTTGCCTGAAATTCTAACATGCAACTAATATAATTCATAGAAAGATGATCATACATTTTTCCAAAGATGCAGATGATAAGGAACAAAAACTGAGATAATACGTGGAAAGGTGATGTAGCAATGATTAGCTCAAAAAAACCTAAAAGTATCAGATGTAAAGCCCTTCACCCCAGACAGGAAGCCTATCAGAAGTCAACAGAATGTGCCAAATCCTTTTAGGAAAGACAATGAACTAGCAAAATGGGAGGCCATGGAGATCAGGGTCTAAGTTAGTAAATCTTTAGGAAAACTCTTAAACACCAGATCTCTCAAACCATCAGCATGGCCTGTCTATTTTCCACCTTACCAAAAGACCCGAGATTGCTTTTTTGGAGCCAGACACTGAATGAGAACAAGAGGCTAAGCTTGATAGTGTTATGAAAGAGATTGTGTCTAAAAGAAATACATGGGCAGTTCTACATTATGACCCCTTTTCCGAGTGCTATTTGCAGAGTTCTGCCAAACTGCTCATTTTTGGATAGCTTTGTGGATAAAAAGAATGACAAAAGAAAAAGCAATTGTTTCTACATTTTTTCAATTTTTAAAAATATAACAATAATATTTATTATTTCAGAACTTCGTATATGCACATAATACATTTTGACCACATTCACCCCAACTCCTTTTTCTAATTCTTCCAAGATCCTTGCCGTATATCTAGCCTTCTTACAATGTTCCAAAAATCTGTGTCCTCCTGTCTATTGTTTGTAAGCTACCAATTGCAATTTATGCTATCCATGCACTTGTTTTGTGTAGCCATCTACTGTGGTATGACAGACCCTTAAAGAGAACTGATTCTTCAACTCTCAGAAGCCATCTACAGTTAATACCTCCTCAACTAGGAGTGATGAGTCTATGTCCCTCCTCCATCTACCCTGGAATGTTAACTAATTCTTGTCTGTTTATATCTGCATCACTCCTGTCCTGCGCAGAAGACATCTTCTTGCTCAAGTCCGTCCTGACATCTAGCTCTTACAATCTTTTCCTTCTTTATTCCTTAAAGTTTTTAGTGTTCCCTGAGCTTTTGTGCTGAGTACTCTTCAGGTTTGTACTATTTTTAGTGGAAGTTAGAAAGACAGGAAAAAGTCAGAAATGACTGAAACCTCATCACAACATATTACATCACAGAGTACAATCCAAGGGAAAAATCCAAACATGCAAACACTATAAAATTAATCAATGAATAATTCAAATATTTGATGTAATGTTTAAGAAACACAGTACTTTCTTTTATTACATTTCCAAATTTTATTTAGCAGCAATTTGAATTCTGTATAGTCACATTATGTAATGATTAGTGTGCTGGTCTTTGCACTATAGCATCCAAGTATAAATCCACATTTATTTTATATAATATTAAATATAAAGACAGTAACTTGTCAGTAACTTGACAAAATATGTAAGATAAAGTAAAAAAAAAACTAGTAATATTTAAAATAAAAAATATTTTACAAATTAAATGTTGTTTGATTAATGCCTTCAGAAAACAAACAAACAAAAAAGAAAACAAAAACACATATTACAATCAGTGAACTGGTAAAATGGAACACTATAACATCATAAGAGATGGAAATAAGGTTAGAGATTGTGTAATTAATCTAGCAGAGAGTAAATGAAAGCTCAAGATACCAGTAGAATAATAAAGCAAAGCCATTTCCACAGGATGGAGTTCGAATGGTCAGGTGCAGAAGGGACGGTAATCTCAGGATTTCATAAAGATAGTCAGCCATTTAGATTCTGATAATTACATGGCTAGGTTTGTTTCTGCTGTTGTTTCTTCTTCTTTTTTTTCTTTCTTGTTTGCTTCTTGGGGACTTCTTATTGGCTTTCTGCTCTGGGCTGAGATGTGCTGAGCCTGATACACTTAGATCTGATCTACCTGTATCATTGGATATGTTCATACTTCCTGTACATTCTAACATAGAATGCAATGATGTTTTCTGACAGTAAGGAACAGTAAAGGCTGAACGGCAAAACGCCTTCAGCTACTGCCCTGCAGTTTGAAAGGCTTCTTATGTGATGGATCTCCCTGTCTTTTCAACATTACAGAGTAGCAAGAATAAGTGGAAGTCATGCCCAAAGGTATATAATCCTAGGGCTTAGGAGGATGAGGTAGAAGCGTCAGAACTAAGGACATCATTTGCAGAAAGACTACAACAGTCGGGATCTTAAACAAACTAACAAACAACAACAAAACAGTGGATTGAGAAGAACATTGCATGTGGCTGAGAAAGAAAGCACCTTCCATAGCAATACTGGGAACCTGGGTAGTGAAAAGAGCAATCGCATGAAATGTCTGGAGGTATTTAAGGCCTAGTTGTTATCCACTGTCCAATGAAAACACTAATAATACAACAAGATAAGTTCAAGATCACACGATACAAGCTGTCCCAACCCACTGCTTTTCATCCAAATACATCCAAAGATAAAAGATTGATAAATAGGGTACTTCAGAGACAGAGAGATGGCAAGAAAAGAGGTTAAAAGAAAACTTCAAAGTAAAATTTACGTAAAATGCCAGGAAGGAAATATTTCAGAGAATATAAGAAGCCAATTATCATATAGCAGCAATATACAATAACAAAACAAAACCAACAGTAAAAAATGCTGTAAGTTGATCAGTAAGAAATACAATGTGGAGAGATAGTAAGGATATGACAAATTATTGCCTGTAATAATATAAAAGCTGTTTTTTTCACATAACCACTCTAATAATCAAATTTTAAATGAACATGTAAAAGAAACACAAGGTAACTCAAGGTCAGCACATCTGGAAGTTCAAAGTGATTCTTCGTAGAGACAAGAAGAATAAGGTTTGAGGAAAATGGAGTAATCGTCTCTTTTTTTTTATTTTAAAATACAAACATTCTTTATCATTATATTTTAATTATTTAAAACAAATTTCAAATACAAATTTATTTTGATCATGTTCTTCCCCTCTCTAAAGTTCCTCCAGATCTTCTCCTTCTCCCTACCCACTCAACATTAAGTTCTTTCTCCAACAACAAATAAAAACAGCTGGGCAGGGTGCTTTTTCCCTTTAATGTCAGCACTTTGGAGGCAGAGGCAGGTGGCTCTCTGTGAGTTCTAGGACAGTCTTGTCTACAGAGCAAGTTGGAAGGTTCCAGAACAGCCAGGACTATAGAGAGAGAAACCCAGTATTGGAAAACCAAAAAAGGAAAGTAACAAAAACCAAATACAACAACATCTCCCACTCAATAAAAAAGAGAAAAGAAAAAAACATGTTGAAAATGAGAGAAAGAGCCGGGCGGTGGTGGCGCATGCCTTTAATCCCAGCACTTGGGAGGCAGAGGCAGGCAGATTTCTGAGTTCCAAGCCAGTCTGGTCTACAGAGTGTGTTCCAGGACAGCCAGGGCTACACAGAGAAACCCTATCTCAAAAATTTAAAAAAAAAATGAGAGAAAGAGAATCAAAACTTTAACCAAATAAACACACACACACACACACACACACACACACACACACAAATTTCTGGAGTCCAATTTTCTGTTTGTCAACTATGTTTAACGAGGTTGATAAACTCATTTACCATCTCCTAGCAGGTATAAGTGACAGTTCAGTTGTTAACCTCTACCATAGCAGCTAGGTTTTCACTCATCCCTTCGTCCAGTCATTCACTCACAAAATACAATACAATACAATACAATACAATACAAACAATACAACACAATACAATAAAAGCTATCACATCAAGGACAAATCCACAGAAGGAAAAGAACCCAAGAGAAGGCACAAGAATCAGAGACCTGCACATTTGCATCCCAGGAACCCCATAAAAATACTAAACTGGAAGCCATGCTACATGTGCAGACCCATGCAGATCCTTTGCAGAGAGCTTTAGTCTTTGTGACTTCCTGTGAGCTTTGCTCATGTTAATTTGGAGGGCCTATACTCCTGGCCTCCTCTGTTCCCTTTGGCTCTTAAACTCTTTCAGCCTTCTATTGCATGAGGTTTCCTGAGATCTAAAGAGAGGGATTTGATGAAGATGTCCCATGCAGGTCTGAGTGTTTCAAGGTCTCTCACTCTCTGAATGTATTTGTACGGGGACAAATATATCTGTCCCCATCGTCTGCAGGAGGAAGCTCTCTGCTGATAGTTGAACAAAGCTGTGATCTAAGTATAGCAGTTTATCATGAGAAGTGATTTTTATTGCGGCATTTTGTTTTCCGTTTTTAGATCAGTATTATTGGATTTTACCCTAGTTCCCTGGTTCATCTTGTCCCATGTGTCAAGTACTGTCAGATATAGGTTCCATCTGGAAGAATGGGCCTTAAGTCAAATCAGATATTGATTGGTTAATCCACAAGCTTCGTGCCACCTCTGCCCTAGCATATCTTACAGGCAGTACATCATTGTAGATAAAGCAGTCTGGCTTGGTGATTATATTTCGCTTTTGAGAACATGAACAATAGGTCTTGAACCAACAATACTGGAATATCAAGCATGAAGGTTCTATATAGGAAACTACCTGATATTTCTAGTTTATAGAGTTGTGTAATTATTGTCTTAAACAATGGGGACTTGCTATTAACTGGTGAAGAGCAATTTATTTGGGTTTTTTTTTTAAAATGTTATATATGCATACTGTACTGCATTTACATAATTTCTGCTCAACATTCCTCCATCCCTGTTCCTTTCATGGCTACTCTCATTCTCAGCTCCATGACCTCTCTATTTAATTATGATTGTTTTACACACACACACATGTAGACACACACATAGTATGTATATGTGTGTGTGTGTGAAAATGCACTTAGCTGAATCCATTTAGTCTTGCTCATATGCGTATGAATTTTTAATAAACATCACTCATTTGATAAACGTATTTTGACACAAGATTCTATGTGAATTGAGAAGTGGATGATAACTCTTGACCAGTGGTTTTAGTTCCAGTCATCTCTAATCCGCTCCACCACCCTGGCGATTTTCCCATGGCTTCTCCATTTTCTGAAGAAATTCTCTGGAAATCAATCTTCCTGGTATGCATCTATATTTTATATTTTATGGAACAGAGTGAGTCTATCTGCTACTTGTCACCAATCTCCCTGCGATTCAGCTTCTTCTTTCTTCTTGAGATCCTACTGTTTATTCTTCCACTGTGGTTTTGACCATTCTGCACACTGTGATGGCTTTGGTCTAGGCTCTTCTTGAGTTTGCCCTCCAGTAATTCTGGATGCTCATAGTCATATTTCCTTAGCCTGTGATGAACATTTGCAGTACAGGGAGCCCATTCCTACGACTCACCACTAGGTGAGCTGGGGATGAAGAAACAGGCTTATTTCTGCTCTTCTAGAAACACAATAGCATAGAAATGTAGGTGTCTAGTAGCTGGGACTACTGCTTGACAATCACAGAAGACACTCTCTTGCATGTGTTCATTCAATATAAAATTCACATTTAGTAACTTGCCTGAAGGACAAGAATGAATGAATTAGCCATGTAATATTTGGGGGAAGTTAACTCTATGTATAATGTTATAATATAAAATTACCTGGGACTATATTTTAGAAAATTAATTTTTCTAAACCTCGGCATATTGTCTGATAACTGAGTTTGCTAATTAATGCCTATTTATGGATAAAAGCCACCACACACAAAATTGTTAAACAAACATTGTTTTTTCTGTAAGAAAGATTATAAAATATTGTTCTTGCTGGTGGTTATGAAGTAATCTGATAATGAAAACTGTGTCTAAATTCCTTTTATAGGATGTTTCAAGCTTCACTAACTTTCTCTAATAACACAATTCAGTATAATTTATATATTAAAGAATAACATTTTCTTAATAACAAAAAGAATATGAAGTAATGAAACTCAGAACCTTGAAGGGGTAGAGATTTTACCTAAATCATCTACAAAACAAAAGTTGAAGAGAAGAAAATGTGGGATTCCATTGCTTTCAGATGAGTACCAACATATAGACAGCTTTATGGTAGAATATTTTTAAGATACCAGAAGGAACGGCAGAGATGTGTGCCTATTTGTACTGGCAACACTTGTGTGATTTTACAAGCCATTGACAAAAACAATATTTTATAATCTCTCTTACATAAAAAGAAAAGTTTGTGTGGGTGACTTTTATCCACATAATATGCATTAATTAGCAAATTCATTCATCAGACACCTACATCTGTTAAGATTAAAAAAATAATTTTCTAGGTTCTAATTCATAATGATATATTTCTAAAATAATGTATAATACTGAATTTTTTCTCCAGTGTATATTATTGATTGCAAATATTTTATCTATTATTTTTCTTTAATTTTAATGACCCTTAGACAACTCAGTATTATAAAAACACATTTAAAACACCATTGTATTCTATTGGAAATATATATTATTAAAGTTAGATGTTAGTTATATATTAAGCATAAAATTTCATTGAGGTTTTCATATATAATTTCTACATTATCCTGTACATATAAAATAAATTCACAACAATTTATTTTTGTTTGGAAGTGGACCAGATATTTTAGTAAATTCACAGTTCACTAATTCAGTTTCTAAGTATATATATGTGTGTGTGTGTGTATGTGTGTGTGTGTGTGTGTGTATTATATGCTAAGTATATAAATCAGTTACTAAGTATTTTCTCTTTTAAAATTGTCTTTGTTGCTATTACCATCTCTAAAGGGATAGGAACTCGACAGGAAGACAAAGTCAACTAACCAGGACCCTTGGGGCTCTCAGAGTCTGAACCACAAAACAAAGGACATAAATGGGCTGGACCTAGGCTTCTCTGCACATATGTAGCAGATATGCAGCTTGATCTTCATGTGGGTCCCGAACAAAGGGAGCAGGGGCTATTCCAAAAGCTTTTGCCTGTGTGGGAGATACATTCTTCTAGCTTGGCTGCCTTGTCTGGCTGCAGTAGGAGAGGGTGTGCCTTATCTCACAGAGACTTGATATGCCAGGGTGGGGCTATACCTAGGGGGAACCCCCATCCTCTCTGAGGAGAAGTAGAGGGGGGATAGGGGAAGGATTATGGGACAGAGTGACTGATAGGAGACAGTGAACAGTATATAAAATGAATAAGTAAAAAAAATAATAAATAGTCTGCGAATAACATTAAAAGCAAAATTAGTGTTGATAGATCACCCCTACAAGGCTTAGTAAACATCATAGAAGAGGGTCTGGAATGAATGTAAGAGCCAGACTAAAAGGAAGAGGGTTATCAAAGGTCAAAGACATGACCAACCTTTGTACATATAAACAGAATAGTAGGTAACTGATCAATATGAGGAAGGAGATTCTGGTTCCTTAGATGAGAACCATGGTAGGTTGTGCATCACCCAGCAGGTGATCCCACTCCATGCACTGAGCAGTGGTGATAATTGGTTTAAGTGTGCTATTAGTTAAACCATAAAGGGAACATTAAGTAAGGAGAGAGATGCATTGAAATTTTGCAACTGAGATTTTAGCTGGAATTTCTCTGCTTGCTATAACCACCTACTTAATTCTGACATTTTGTATTGCATTTTTATTATTTTATTGTATGTTTTATTATTTTATTTTATATATGAGTTTTTTGTGTATATATATATGGAGTTTGAGGGAAAGTATGGTAGGTATAAGATCAAAAAAGAAGATATATATATATATATATATATATATATATATATATATATATATATATGAAACAAAGATTCATTGATTTGGACCACAATAAAGCA
>JADRCC010235477.1:0-13027 GCA_019843855.1 Hylomyscus alleni
TTTTTTTTTTTTTCAAGTGATTATTTCATTCAAGAACTTTCATTAACTGCTTCGTGTGTCTTCCACAGTAGTATTTACCGTGTTGTCGACTGTCTGAAAGAAGCAAGGTTACACCAGGCGGTGGTGGCACACACCTTTAATCCCAGCACTTGGGAGGCAGAGGCAGGTGGATTTCTGAGTTTGAGGCCAGCCTGGTCTACAAAGTGAGTTCCAGAACAGCCAAGGCTACACAGAGAAACCCTGTCTCGAAAAACCAAAAAAAAAAAAAAAAAAAAGAAGCAAGGTTACAACATTCCTCCTTCTGTGAAGATACCGTCTAGAAGGGGGAGGGACATGATGATACTGATGGTTATATAACTTAATAGAAACTGCAGAGTAAACCTAAATTCTCACAACAGCCATATGATGTATCCCAATATTATCATTTCCACTTCAGCTATGAGGACACTGGGGTCAAGTGATCCTAGGTCATCCATGGTTTAGACCATTCATTCCTTAAGCCATAAAAGACACAGGATAAAAATCCAATGTGCAACTTAATGGTCCATACATAGGACCACCACATTATATGATGTCACACACAATTAGGCAATGCCACCACTAGCAGAAATGCCAGCAAAAGCTACCAATTGTCTTAAGAAAAATGGAGTTACTGTATTGATGGAATAAGGACAGGGTTTATCTGTTTTGGAAAATGGGTAAAGACTTCATTGTTTTATAAATGCAAATTAAATTGGATAATACAATGTACACTGTGTATACTGTGGCCACATAGAATGCGCTCACTCTCTGGGTGACCTAATGGGGATAAATAGACTGAAGGATAGATTTCAGTACCACACTCTACATATATGTTACTGTTACAGTCCTGCTAGAATGTTCACATTGTGCCTTATGACAAATAGAACAATAAATAAAATGTCTGTCCTATAAATGATGAGCCACACAGCTTGCCGGGCTTGAATGCGGCCCTGTTAAATGGCTGGATAAATTCCTGCCTTAAATCGCCTCTTTGTAGACACAGGTACGGTCTAGAAGATGAAGTCTTAGTCAAGTGAACAGAGCCTGGTTTAGTTGCTATGTATGGCTTTTAAGAATTACTTTTAACACGCAACTCATTTCTGCTGATTTTGGCTCAAGAAGTTTTAAGAAAGAACAAATAGGGCTGGAGAGATGGCTCAGCCGTTAATAAGAAAGAGCAAATAGTGGCTTATAAGAATGACCAAGGAATATTACTTTTCTCAGAGATTAAATAAGCCTGGAGAATATTTTTTCAAAAATGCATTTTAAGTACATTTTTCAATTTGTAAAATGGGATCTCTCTCTCTCTCTCTCTCTCTCTCTCTCTCTCTCTCTCTCGTTTTAAGACATGTTTTAACCTGTTGTTTGGCTAGCCTTCTGTAGTATGCACTGTAGGATTAAAAACTTGACAGTGGCATGCTCACATCTGCAGACCTAATTATTCAGAGACCACTAGGATGGCTGCCATGTCAGGATAACGTGAAATTTTATATTGATTAATATTTTAAGGAGTAATTATGTTTATAGATAGGGATGTTCAGTACAATGTAACTGTCAATTCCCTCCAAATGAGTCTATAAATTTGAACTAATTCTAATAAGCAGACCAGTAAGATTTTTGAAGAATCCTCAAAAGTGAGTTTTAATGTGGACATGCAAAATACCCAAAAACACTCAGAAAAATGTTGAAGAAACATAAAAGGCTTGTTCAGCTATGAGTGGTGCTGTTGCAGGAAAAGTGGCCAGGCCATACTGGACGCACGGTGTGCTCAGCTACCACATTAAAGACCACACTTTGCACCTCTGTGAGGATGAACTCTTCCCTGAGCAGTCTGCTCATAAATGTGGGGGCAATTGACTATAAATAAAAACAGGGCAAGAGAGATGGCACAATGTTTAAGAACACTGCTCTCACAGAGGTTCTGAGCTCAATTCCTAGTAACCACATGGTGGCTCACAACCATCTATGGGATCCAATGCCCTCTCTGGCACGCAGGCGTACATTTAGCTAGAACATCATATTGATAAACAAATCTCTAAAAAGTAGGAAAGCAAAAATAAAAATATGTACTAGCTTTTAACCACAAACAATACCAATACCAGATAGGTTAAAGAATTTAATATGAAAAACAATAGTAGCTTAAAAGCTCTTTTAAAAAAATCAGAAAAAATATATACATTCTGAGTAGCAAGAATTTCTATAAAAGAAAAACATAAATAGACAAATAATAAAAGAAACGTTTGATACATTTGGCCACATTCAAAACAAACACTTGGTACCAGGCATGAAGCCTGCGCCTGGAATCATAACACAGGCTCAAGCAGGAGGATCGTGACTTTGAGGCAAGTTTGTTCCACAGGAAAATATCTTTTTTTTTAAAGATTTATTTATTATTGTACATAAGTACACTGTAGCTGTCTTCTGACACACCAGAAGAGAGTGACTGATCTCATTACGGGTGGCTGTGAGCCACCATGTGGTTGCTGGGAATTGAACTCAGGACCTTTGGAAGAGCAGTCAGTGCTCTTACCCGCTGAGCCATCTCTCCAGCCCAAACTCAAAAACAAACACTCATAGAATAAAAATGAAAGTAAACCAGAGTAGGAAGTGCATTAATCCAGAACAGAGGATCGGCATCCAGAAGATAGAGAGCTCGTAAACCTGCCTTGGGGAAGATAGAAATAAACCAAGACTTGGCAAACCCCTCAGCGATGAAATGCAACAGATAGAGACCATTACAGAAAGCCACAGACATTCGAAACTCAGAGAGCAAGTGGCCAGTCATGTGATGCCAAGACCTGCTACATCGACAACACAACTGCCTTAAGGCTAGGGTATCATAGCAGAAGAGGGGGCAGAAAAGCTATAAGAGCCAGAGAAACAGGAAATTTGCTGCAAATTTCTCCTTCTAAAACTGTTAGAGAAGCTACACCCATGAAGTCTCACCAACATGGCTGCCTAAATATGATCTACACAAGAATGAGGCTAGTAGATGTGCTAACATGGAAGAGGCAGATCTCACAGGACCTCAACCCTAGTCAGAGAATTAGAGGTAACTAAGAAAATGGTATACTCTGGGAAGAGCCCCCCACTTGGCTGTCCCGACACCAAGAGATCAACCCTGAAATCATATACAAACAAGTAACTTTATACCAGCTGGGCAGGCTGTATTTATATATTTAGGAATACATATACATATGAATATATTTAACAACAGCTAAAGACACAGAGGTATGAATTAAGAGCAAGGGAGAGGAAAGTCCATGGGGAAAGTTGGAGGGAAGAAACAATGGAGGAAACTAGGGAATCAGATGTCATTTCAAAAAAAAACATTATTTTTTAAAACTTGGCCAAAGATTAAATTAGACTGTTTATCAAATTTATTGATATACATGTTAAATGTGTCCAACTAACAGTAACCAAAGAAATACAGCGATATTTCCTGACCATGTTGGGCAGAATTTTACACATGTAACAATCAAGTGTCTTTGTGAAGGAGAGGCTATGGAAGGGCAAACTAATCTGCTGCTTTGAGCAGCCTTTGCTAAAACTGACATGTGTTTCACTCAGGAAACATTTATGAGAATGCTCACGCTAGCATTTCTGGTTGGATAGCAACGATCAGACAGGAAACACTATGACCATGCCTTAGTCGTTGGAATACTGCTGGGCAGGTGGTGATGTGAGTAAGAATGGTCCCCTGGGCTCATGTGTTTGGAAACAATGATTCCAGTTGGTGGAACTACTTGGGAAGAATCAGGAGGTATGCCTTTGTTGAAGGAGGTGTGTCACTGGGGATGGCTTTGAGATTTCAGAAGAGTCCCCCCATTCCCAGTCTGCCCCCTGTCTCTGCCTTTGTGGACAGAGATGTGAGCTTTCGGCTGCTACTCCAACACCACGCCTGCCTGCCTGCCCACTGCCATGCTTCCTGCCGTGGAAGTAAGAGGAACTCTTGCTTCTGTGAGCTGCCTTGGTCATTTTGTCACAGCAATAAAAAAGTAACTAAGGCAGATAGTGCTGGAGTTGTATTCATTGCTGTGGACAGTCTAGCAATGGTAACTAATAGAAATCCCTGTGTCACAGGACACTGTGTGAAGTTCTAATAGCACTGCCTTCGTGAGTGGCAGAAGTAACGGGACTGAGTCAGAATGGTAGGATGGTGTAGAGTGTTGCTTTGTTATCCCATATGATTTTCATTGGGTTTTAAAAAGCACAGTTGGAAAAAGAAATCAAGTGTTACCTGTTAGAAAACAGAGAGGATCTGTATTGCCTTTGGGGATGGTGGCACTACCATGGGGGCACTCAGTGCTCAGTCTCTTGAATGAATTTCTCTTAAATGCTGTTTGCATGAATTCTCAAAGATGAGCAGATGAGTTCTCTGAGACGAGATAGGAATGAAACTAAATCAGCTGTCTTCCCAACACCCATCCCTGTCTCGCTGCTACCGCAGCCACCACCATTTTCCCCTAGTTTATAACTACTTGAATATAAAATATCTTTGTGAAGATTTATCATTTTAAATCCATGGTTTTTTAAATTATGCATATGTGTGCACAGGCCGGGAAAAGACAAAAGAGCGTAAAACCCCCCGGAGCTGGAGTTACAGGTAGTTTTGAGCCTTGGCTTGAGCAATGATACCTGACCTGGAAAAACAGCAAGCACTCTACTTTAATCTGATTTTTTGCAGTGGTGGGAATCAAATCTAGGTCTTCAGTATTTCTAGGCAAGTGTTCAACTACTGGGCATGTGTATATACTTTTTAAAAACAGTGGAAGAGGCCGGGCGGTGGTGGCGCACGCCTTTAATCCCAGCACTTGGGAGGCAGAGGCAGGTGGATTTCTGAGTTCGAGGCCAGCCTGGTCTACAAGTGAGTTCCAGGACAGCCATGGCTATACAGAGAAACCCTGTCTCGAAAAACCAAAAAAAAAAAAAAAAAAAAAAAACAGTGGAAGATAACTATCCATTAACATACTACATATACTGGGAAATTCTACCTGAAAGAGAAACTAAGTATACCTTTCTTTCTCTGAATGCCCTTTGAAGTGTAACAATAGGACTTAGAGAAAGCCATGGTCACCCCTCTCCCCTGTTGAGTGTCAGGAAGCTGCATTAGTGCCTTGTTTGCAGATTGAGAGAGCCTACCTGTGGAGCCCTTTTAGTTCAGGGCTGATTCAAGAGAAAGAGCACTGATTTCCTGTGTCCCAATCCCCAGATGGTAGTAGTCAGTGCCTAATCATTAACTAAGGTATGTCTACTGCAGCGCAGGTTTCCAGATCAGTTAGGGGTTAGGGTCTTCCATTAGAGACTTGGTAATAGAGTCTATGTTTTCTTAATCATATAGTGATAAGTGAAAGCACAGGGGGATTTTTACATAAATCTCATTTGTCCAATATTCTACCCATTCATGCCTTCAAAACTCGTCAGTCTCTAATCTGAAAATCACAATTAGAAACAATGATAATGCTGGTTTGTTTCTCTGACTGTTTTTTCCAAAAGTACAAATTCATTCACATATCCTAGTTGACAACTCCATTGGGGGTTGTTTTTCAAGACTCTATAAAACTTTATGCCTAAGGTTTTTGGTTTTTTCTGCTTTGTTTTGTTTTGTTTTGTTTTGTTGTTTTTCGAGACAGGGTTTCTCTGTGTAGCTCTGGGTTGTCCTGGAACTCACTCTCTAGACCAGGCTGGCCTCAAACTCAGAAATCCGCCTGCCTCTGCCTCCCAAGTGCTGGGATTAAAAGCGTGTGCCACCACTGCCCAGCTGATTTTTCTGCTTTTATGTATGTGTTTATTTGGATAACTGGTTGGTTGGTTGGTTGGTTGGTTGGTTGGTTGGTTGGTTTTGTTGGTATATTTTCTTAGTTGACTTGTTCTGTTGTTGCAACAAAGTATCTGACAAAAGCAATTTACAGAAAGAGTTTATTTTGGGCCAGGTGGTGGTGGCATAGCCTTTAATCCCAGCACTTGGGAAGCAGAGGCAGATGGATCCCAGAGTTCAAGGCCAGCCTGGTATACAAAGTGAGTTCCAGGACAGCCAGGACAGAGAAACTCTATCTCCACAAAAAAAAAAAAAAAAAAAAGGAGTTTATTTTGGCTTTGAGTTTAAAAATGCAGTCTATCATGTAGGACAGTCTTGGTGGAAGGAGTGTGAGAGGGCTGCTCGAATTGCATGGAATACTGAGAATTGTACATCTGCAGCCCTTCTACTTCAGCATCGATTCAGGAGCAAGCACTGAAGTAGGAAACACTGCTTATGGACGATTAGCTTGCTTTCTCTTTGTTGTTCAATCTATCAAACGCTGTCCCCAA
Source organism: Hylomyscus alleni (assembly GCA_019843855.1). Lineage (NCBI taxonomy): Eukaryota > Metazoa > Chordata > Mammalia > Rodentia > Muridae > Hylomyscus > Hylomyscus alleni. The sequence continues at coordinate 6,331 of JADRCC010235477.1, forward strand.
AGTGGGCAAGTCTTCTCACCTCAGCTAGCTGCGTCTAGATAAGCCCTCACATTGTTGCTCAGGGTCATCTCTGGGTGACCTAGACCCTACGAAGTTGTTATTCAAAACTAACCATCATGGTTGTGCATGGTTTGTTTAGTCAGGTCATTGATTGACTGATTGATTCGAGGGGGACGGACATGTTGGTATTCACTTTTAACTCCAGCACTTGGGAGGCAGAGGCAGGTGGATCTCTGATTTCAAGGCCAGCCTGATGGACAGAGCTAGTCCAGGACAGCCAGAGCTATACGAACGCCTATTGTCGGAGTAGGGAAGGCACAATAGAGGGAGGAGAGAGAGAAGAACCTTTCTGAACTTAGTAAACTTAGTTTGGGAGAAGAAAACATTCATATAACATTTTCCTAATTTTTATCCTAGAAATGCATTGAAGTCAACCAAACTTGATCAGATGGGTAGTTTTCACAAGCTTGTGTAATACACTGTATAATATAAAGCATATATATCATGTGGGGTTTTGTTCAAAGTGACCAGTCTAGTGTACACAAGGCCCCCAGCTTCACTTTAGCTGATAATAATAGCGGATTCTCTGTTTATTTTCAATATTTTTGATAAACAGTGAATTATTATATCTATACATCAGGGGAATTTGAAAGTTCCAGCTTCCTAAAAAAAATGGTAGAGTGTCAGGAAAAGCAGAGGCCTCATCTCCACTGCTTTGCATGTGGAGGGCTTCGGTATCTTCTAGACTTAACATTGGTTCTTTCCTATGTGTAGCATTTATGTCCTTGGACAGGCTGCTTTTTGCTCAGTGTCTGTCTCCTTGTTTGAAAACTGAGTGTATAGTTTGGAAGGCAGAAAGGATTGAGCCTCCTTAGCACACCAGAGGAGGCCGTGGAAGGCAGCAGAGTCTACCTGTCGAATCTTTGAGAGGATAGGATCAGCTAGTGTGTAGAAAGCTTGCAGCAATCTCCACATGTTGCTTTGTCAGCAGAACTACCTAGAGAAACAAACCTCTGCCAAGAACCCCAAGACCTCTAGAAATAACCAGGAATTTAAGATTGGAAAAAAGCAAACAAACAGACAAACAAACAAAAAACTCTCTGAGGCATGTATTTATTTGTGTCCTATTTTCATAATAGCTTCAATGAGAAATTTTATATACTACAAAATTGACTCATTTTATGTGTTCATGTCACTAGTATTTAATACACAAAGTTGTGCTTACTATGCCTAATTTTTTAAACATGCATATTGTCCTTAGAGACCAGAAGAGGGCGCTGGATCCTCAGGGACAGGACTTAAAGGTGGTTGTGCACCACCATGTGGTTGCTAGGAATTGAACTCTAGCAGCCAGCGAGTGCTCCTAACTGCTGAGCCATCTCTTGATCCCCCTAAAGAATGTTTTTTCCTCACTCGAGGGACTTCTAAAGCATTACATCCCCCAGGTGCATTACCAGTGTCTCCTTCTCCTTTGCATTCAGCCCCTGGCCACCACTGATTTTAGTATATTACCAAATTTTCTTTTTGATTTTTTTTTTTTATAGAAATAGTATTGGATAATATTTAGCCTTTGATGTCTAGCTTCTTTAATGTATCTCAATGCTTAGAATGTTCAGCTGAGTTATAAAATTCATCAGTACACCATTTTTATGAACAAATAGTCATAGTAAAGGTTAGCTGTTTTGTGTTTCTTCCTTGTAATGGAGTTGGACATTTGGATTGTTCCTAACTTCTTGGACATTATGATCAACGCTGCCATGAACATTTTCATACATCTTGAGTGGGCGGGTGTTTACTCTCTTGGGTTTATATCTACGAGTGGGTTTGCTAAGTCATATGTTAACTCTGTGTTTCATATTTAATGTCTCCTGGCGCCTACATTTGTCAGCTCTGGAGCCATCAGTGTCTGAGGGCTCCAGGTTCTCAGAATCCCGCTGACACTCATTACAGTGAATTGTTCTTTTCTGCCATCTTAGTGCACGTGAAGTAAATGTCCTTGTAGTTTTGATTTGCTATTGCTAATGATATCCAGCATCTGCTTGTGAGCTTATTGGCCACTTGTGTATCATTAGATAAATATCCGTTCAAACCTTCTGGCTGTTTTTAATTACATTGTGTATCTGTAATCCTTAAATTGCAAATCTTTGTGTCTGTGTACAAGGCCCTTATCAAGTATTGGATTCAAAGATATTTTCTTCCATTTGTTTTCACTATTTTGAAGGTATCTTTTTTTTACTATAAAATTATTACATCCAATTTATTTGTTCCTTTGTCATCTTGATCTTGATGTTATGCATAAGTAAATTTTGTATAGTTCAGGAATATTTAACCCAGGCCACATATATCGCAAACAGCCATGAATGTGGCCAAATTCAATTGTCATGTTGTGTCAACAGGTTGGACACTCCCAGGTCCAGATCAGGAAAAGTTAATCCTAATTCTTTCTAACACTTTTATAGTCTTAGCTCTTCTCTTTAAGTTTCTGACCTTTTTTGACCTATATATGACAGGAAGTCAGGACATAAGTTTATTCTCTCAAGTGTATCTAGTTTCCCCCCCGCATCTGTTGTTGAAACAATTATATTTTCTGAATTAAATTTTCTTGACAGTCTTGCCCAAAGTCAGTTGACCATGTATCATAAGGGTTTCTTTCTGACCTGTCAGACGTGTCAAATTGATCTATAAGTCTGCTGAAGGTGCTAGAGATCAAATATAGGGACAGGCACACAGTAGGCAATGGACTGTGCCACCGAGCTACATCCTCAGTCCCACACTGTGGTGGTGACTGTAACTTGCTGGTAGGTTTTACAGTTTGGTGTACATTGTCTGTTTGTTTTTATTTTTGTTTTTTTTTTTTCACTCATGTTATTTTAATTGTCTGAGTTCCTTGCACTTCTGTGTGAATTTTGAGGTCAACTTACTAAACTATCTGTAAAAGAAAACAGCTGGAAGTTTGGTAAGAACAGCTTTGAGTATATCAGTGTTGTGGCTACTGCAATCTTTTTTATGACAGTCTCAATACATAAATGGTCCAGGCTGTCTTGGAACTCAAGGTCCTCTTGCCTCAGCATTCCAGGTACTAGAATTACAGGCATTTGCCATCAGTCCCAGCGAGTACTGCCATCTTAACAGTGTTGATTTTCTGATTGAAGACCATAGGAATGAGCTATCTTTCCAGTTGCTTGGAGTTTTAATTCCACTTAGGGATGGCCTATCGTTCTCACTGTACAAGTCTGACACGTACTGTTAAATTTATTCTGAAATAGCTTAATTTCTGATGCTGTTATAAATGGAATTTTCTTAATTTTATACTCTAACAGTTTGTTCCTATTTAATTGGAAGACTTTTGTATTATAGTGAAATACATGTAACAAAGAAGTTACCTTTTTTAAAACATCACTTCTAAGTATACAATTTACTTGTAGATTTATTTACAAAATTTATAATGTTCTGTACCCACTGTTTATTTCTATAACTTTTTAGCATTCCAAATAGAGACATTTTACCAACTAAGCAATTAATTTTCATTACCCTTCCTCTTAGACACTAATAATCCTCACATTTCTGTCCCTGAATCTGTGTGAAGAATGGCATGTAACCAGGTTCATTGCATGCCTAGTTACATCAGTTGGCATGATATTTTCAAGGTTTTTCCTATATATATCCTATATAGTATAGTATCAGATATGTATATATCAATTTCAATTTTTTGTTTTTTGGTTTTTTGGTTTTCGAGACATGGTTTCTCTGTGTAGTCCTGGCTGTCCTAGAACTCACTCTGTAGACTAGGCTGGCCTTGAACTCAGAAATCTGCCTGCCTCTGCCTCCCAAGTGCTGGGACTAAAGGCGTGCACCACCACCGCCCGGCTCAATTTCAATTTTTAATGATATCTCACTACAAGTTTATATTCTATTTTGTTTGCACACTTGTCTGCTAATAGAAACAGCTTCTTTTTAAGCAGTGGTGAGGAAGGCCGCCGTGGATGCTGGCGCTCTGCACTGCTTTGGGAGCAGGATTGCTAGATGGTATGGCGATTCCGTGATTACTTCAGTGAGGAAGCTCCAAGCTCTTCTGCTAGCAGCTTCACAGTTTACACATTAGCCAGGCAACCATGAGAATTGACCTTTTCTACGTCTTCACCAGCACTTGTTATTTTCCTTTTGGAAGGATTAATAGTCATCCTAATGGAGGCAAATGTTTATTTTTAAATTGAAAAATTAATTCAGCACTCTTTTTAAATGGTAAAACTCTTGATCAGACAGGTGTATAGGAAGTATTTTGCAAAAAATGAAAACACTTTGTAAATTTTTCTCTACCTTCTGTTAGCTTTGTTTCTTTATTGCAATTATAATTTATATATTTTGTTATATAAAGAAGAAGATAAAATGATTCAGTGTAAATCTGGAACTGTTAGATATATATTTATATATGCATATGTGTATACATACTACTTAAGTTTGGAAACTCTGTTTCTGTCTTTTCCACGATATTAAAGATGACGGATTCCAGCTGCCGAGCAGCGCCAGGCAAGGGTGAAGACATCTGTAGGTATTTCTTGAACCCTTTGTTAATGCCAGAATGTTCATCAACAACTGTGAAAAAGAAACCAGAAGATGTAAGCGATGTGCCCTCTGAAAGCCTGAAAAGCGTCCCGATGGCTGTGGCTGATGCTCTGGAGCACATAATGGAACAACTCAACATCCTAACACAGGTGGGCTGGCCTTCCACCTGGGATGCAGGACGGGAGACTAATGGGACCGGGGAGTTTTTCCTGTCAAGGGAAACTCAAGTAGTCATTAGCAAGGCACTTAGGGCTAACCTAGTCTGAGAAAATTTGTATAGAGTAGCATAGCAGAACCAGTCTCTCAGTTTTAGTGTGTGTGTGTGTGTGTGTGTGTGTGTGTGTGTGTGTGTGTGTGTGTGTCTGGTGTGCATCTGTGTATGTGGGGGGGGGTGCATCTGTGTGTGTTTGTGTATGCATCTCTGTGTGTGTGTGCATCCCTGTATGTGTGTACATGTACACGTGTACACATGTGCTTTGTTTTCTCTGTCATTTGTATCATCTGTGCAAACAGCAGTGGTCATACTCTGTGCTATAAATGCCAGTTGGTCCTAATTAGTAACATTCTATCCTTTGAATTTGTCATGTAGTATATTTATATTAGATCACTAGAAAGAAATATTTAATAGCATAACAAAACATATTGTATGTAAAAATTCCTTTATAGTTTATAGTCTGAAAATTATTGCCAAAGTTTATAGTCTTCACTGAAAATACTCTGCTAGCTCAGTGTGTAATGTCTTTCTCCAGAGTTTCTTCTATAGGACGAAGAGGGTTGTCCTCCTATTTTAAAATCTTAGCCAGTCTCTTAAGACCATTTTACCAAAACAAAGAAGAAGAATAGACCTGAAATATTGTACTAAAAATCTCCCAGGTCTTGGGAGGTATACCTGATATAAGGGAAGTCTTGTGTTGGCATGGAAACAGCCATAGTACCTGACTGGGTATCCTTTGGAGGCATCTTCCCTAGTCCTCTTTATTCTGCACACTTCGGCTTTGCTGTGTACAGCGTTGTTAACTGCACACCCTGCCACGAGTTACACAGATCAGATCAAGAGGTGAACATAGGAGAAAGAGCAGGGTCAGCTTCCTGCCCAGAGTGAATATTTCAATCTCAGATGCTCCTGAGGAGAAATAACCTCAGGCCGAAACACTAGCTGTGCTGGAGTTTGCAGTGCCCAGGTCTCCCTTCCAAGGGTCCATTTCCTTTCTCTGGAGTAAAACATTAGGCACTAGAGAAGACCCATGTCTCTCCTCTGTCACCAGTGTGTAGAAGCAGTGACTAAGTCTAATTTCCTCTTATGCACATCACCTCAGGGCCCTGGAAGTTAAGTGCCTATGGTTTGGGAGTTTTTGCATACAGTGAAAAGGAACCATGTGAATCTTTGGAGTCACTTCTTCACTACAAATCACACTAAACTCGTGCATTTTCACCTTGAAATTGTGTGCTGCAGGTGACCCACCTGTGTTTACTAGACGTCCTTCCCTTTACAAACAATTGACCTGGCTGGAGAAATGACTCAGCAGTTAAGAGCACTGAATGCTCTTCCACGGGTCCTGAATTCAATTCCCAGCAACCACATGGTGGCTCACAGCCATCTATAATGGGATCGGATGCCCTCTTCTGGTGTGTCTGAAGACAGTGACAGTGTATTTGTATGCATAAAATAAATAAACCTTAAAAAAAAAAAAAAAAAAAAAAAAAAAGAGGACCTGGTGGTGATGGCACACACCTTTAATCCCAGCACTTGGGAGGCAGGGGCAGGCAGATTTCTGAGTTCGAGGCCAGCGTGGTCTACAGAGTGAGTTCCAGGACAACCAGAGATACACAGAAAAACCCGGTGGGGGGGGGAGGGGAGAAAGAAAAAGAGAGAGAATGAGGAAGGAAGGAAGACAGAAAGAAACAATTGACCTCTCAGATGCCAGAGTCAATTTTAGTAGACAGGACTTCCTTCCCTGTCACCAGTCTTCTTTAGGACTCTCCAACTGAGTCCTCCCCTCCCCCTCCTTCTCCCTCTCCCCTCTGCCCTTCCCCTTACCCCCACCTTTTTACCTGGTTCACAGTTAATGGATCACTTTCTGTCTTACTAAATTCCCCTTTGGGTGTGTTATGGTTAATCTTAAGGAGTTTTTTT